>RJWJ010005030.1:0-71150 GCA_004363605.1 Indri indri | reverse complement strand
ACATCTAAGCTTTGGAGATGTCTCGAGGTGACAATGTATGATAAAAAGTAGAACTAGTGAATTAGCCATTTTGTATCTTTGTTATAATTGATAGAAAAGATGCATCTGGGACATGAATTGTTAAACCACCTCTGAGCAGTGTATATCAGGACTTGTTCATTGGGTTGGCAGCAGAGGGGCAGAAGGAAGTATGAAAGGAGAGAAGGATGCAGACGTGTTCACATTTACATTTTGATGGTAGCCAGTGATGTACATGCATCCCTTTTGGCTATACTATAAGAATATATTAGGCCGGGCGCGGTGGCTCACGCCTATAATCCTAGCACTCTGGGAGGCCGAGGCGGGCGGATCGTTCTGAGCTCAGGAGTTCGAGACCAGCCTGAGCAAGAGCGAGACCCCGTCTCTACCAAAAATAGAAAGAAATTAATTGGACAGCTAAAAATATATATATATAAAAAAACAACAACAACAACTAGCCGGGCATGGTGGCACATGCCTGTAGTCCCAGCTACTCGGGAGGCTGAGACAGTAGGATTGCTTGAGCCCAGGAGTTTGAGGTTGCTGTGAGCTAAGCTGACGCCATGGCACTCGCCCCAGGCAAGAGTGTGAGACTCTGTCTCAAAAAAAAAAAAAAAAAAAAAGAATATATTAAGTAATTCAATAGAAACATACCTTCTTGCTAATACTTTAATGGTACAGATTTGATAATGAATTCTCTTAGAAACACTACACTTAGTGTACTCTATTGTTTTATGTTTGATTTTAAATTGAGCAATAAGGGAATGCAGTATTTTAATCGGAACTCTGCCAGTACTTTGATCTAGAAGCCTGTCGCCATTTTTGTCTTCTATGAAATTTTCGTCCCAAGAAAGGCAGGATTACATTTTTTCCTAACGGATTGAGTTGGTGTAGTGTATTCTTGGTTATCAAAATACTCACATAGCTTTGGGATTTTCGATTGGTAAATGTTCATGATGTGTGAAAAAGCATGATGCATACTGTACTATCTCAATCCCATAAAATAGGATGTTGTGTGTCAGGATCTAGAAGGACGCATCCAACTGTGAACTGCTTGTGATTGCGGATGACTTTGTTCTTTGCTTCTTGTGTTTTTTAGTTTCCTATATTGCATATATTAACTTTTAAAAAAAAAAAATAAAGGTTTTTTTAAAAAAAGAAAAGAAATAGAACATCCAGATTGTCATCTCCCTCATCCCAATTACTTCTCTCTTTCTCCCTCCTCCCAGAGCTAATAATCACTATTTTTAATCTTGGGGGGTTTTTAAAATAGCTTTTTAAAATCACATATGATATCACTAAACAATATTTTGCCTTCTTGGAGGTCTTCGTATAAATCGTATAAAACTGTATGTGTTCTTTTGTGACAGCCTTTTGTTGTGGATGTTGTTTTTCCAGTATTGTGCTGATGAGATTTATTTTGGCTGATACTCACAACTATAGTTCATTCTTTTGCTGTTATTTGGTCTTTCGTGTACCACAATATGTCAGCTCCCCTGTCAATGGACATCTGGGGTGTTTCTGGGTTTGGGCCATAATGAACAGTGTCTTCACGAACATTCTTGTCCGTGTGTTTGGGGCATATCTGTGCCTAGGGATATACGTAAAGTTGGAATTGCTGAATGGGCAGTCATACTGTTTTCCAAAGTGGTCAAACCAATTTATAATCTCACCTAGAGTCATCTTTTGTAAATTAAAAATGTTTTTGTTTTAAAGAAATGTATATTCATTAAAAAATGTTTAAGTAGAAAAAAAATTACCCATGGTTCTATTACTCGATTACCAAAAAAATGATCATTTTCGGCATCCTTTCTTCATTTATATTTTAACTTTTCCATTCCACTTTATTTCTCTCTTTTAATTATTTTTTTTTCCTGTTTTTTCCCTCGCAGATTCATCCTAAAAACCAAAGTGCTCTCTTTACACTTTTTAGGCTCATTTCTCTTTTTCTACTCTTCTTACTCATTTTTCTCCCACCCTATTCTCTGCCACAGGCACTTGAGAAAGCGTCACTCAAATTCCATATCCAGAAACTCCCTGAGGATTCATGGGCTGGAGCAAAATTCCCAGCATTAGGAACGCAGGAGAGGGCAGGATGCCGGTGGCCTCCGGAAAATCCCACCCCTCGGCTCCCTGTTGAACTGAGCGCAGTCTGGTTTTTTTTTTTTCTTTTTAATATGTGTCATCTGTATAATTGGCCTTTGGGGACCAGCGGATATTGAGTTTGTTGAACGCCTTGCCTGTTTCCTGAGAGGAAAGGTAAATAGCGCTGGGACCCCTCAGTATTTCCCAGAGGTTATTTATGAACGCGGCACGATGGTCTGAAAATAGAACATCGGCACAGTGAGGTGTCCCGAGGTGAGGGGGAGCAGGGCCTGCGCTTTGCTAGAAACAAACAGCTGTGGCCTTAACAGAAAGCGCAGACGGAGCGGGGGTAGGGGACGCCGAGCGCTTCCGCTGCACTGCAATGCACCGCTGGAAACGCTCCACTCCTGGCCGCTGGGTGTCCGGGCATCTTGGCGCTGGGCTGCATGTGGTATCTCCTGCTGGCCTCTGTAATTAGTGGTCGAGTGAGAGGGGGACTTTGCTCTGAGTATCTGTCCTGCAGCAAACAGAAAAGGTGCTCTGGGTGGGTTTATCCCTTAGCTGCTTTCCTTTGCCCACACGCTGGAATCACCTTGGGAGCTTTGGAACAGACGGATGCCTGAGTCCCATCCCACAGATTGGAAGGTAATGTGGCTGGCTGAGGCCTGGGCGTCAGGATCAGTCAGTGCTTTCCAGGTGATTGATTCTAATGTGCCCAGAAATACGGCCTAAGCTGGAAGCTGAACAGTTCAGGGATCTAAGGGACCATTCGTTGTTTTCTATTTTGCTTTAGTAACTATCATCATGGAAGCACATTATGTGACAGACAAGGTGCTAAGCTCTGAACACGTTCGTTCACAGTGATTAGCCCTGGGTTAACGGTAAGGAGACAAAGGCTCAAAGAGGTTAAGGGACTCACTTAAGTTTCCACAGCAAAGCTCAGATTTAAATTCTGATATTTCTGACTCTCCTATCTGTGTTCTAACCACTTCACCACGCTGTCCAGGGTAACCTTCTGTTTGGAGGAATATCGAGCAGGGTTTGGAGAATGAGAGAACCCTTTCATGCAATGTAGCGAGTGAGCATGATTTAAAACATGAATGAGGGAGAGACAGAAGAATGCAAGGGAGTGAGGAAAGAGGAGGGAGTTGGCCAATTTGAATTGAGGATCAAAATCCCTTCTACAATGAGGTCTTTCTTTATGGAGTTCAGAGAAGCCACAGTCATCCACACAATCTGGGGCCCATCTTGCTGTGGTGAGAGGCAGGCCCGTGCAGGACTCTGACTCAGCCTCGATGTTGGAGATGAGAAGCTCTCAAAGCTGCGCCCGCACCGTCCAACAGACCCCTCAGTTTGGGGTCCTGGGATCTGCACAGCCCACTCTACAGAGGTGGGGACACTGGCGCAATTCCGTAGGGCATAGCCAGGTTGGCCAGGGAGGAGCTGGCAATGAGAAAGCTGAAGATATGGGTGTGGGTTTTAATTTTTCTTATCTTTCTTTCTTTTAAAATTTTTCTTGTGTATTAGTTTTATGATAAGAAAAACAAATACTGAAAATATCAACTATTATGTGAGTACTTACTCCACAATCTTTTGCCTTTCAATTTATTATCTCTCCAAAGGCACTCACTATAGACTGAGAATCTTTTAAAAATCAAAACTCTGGAGGCTAGAGCTATTCATTAGCATGTGTGTCTTTTGATCACCCAATTCACATTCAGTGTTTGAATGTAATATGGAGCATTAAAACAATAGAAATACTGACTTTGTTCTTTTTGAGCCCGGATTCTCTACTCCTTTAATCACTTCCAAAATTGTCGCATGTTTCTTTCTGTTTCCCATAACCAGAATTTACAGTAACGATGGAAGCAAGGGAAGCAGGCATTCTTCACAACAGTTGCAATGGATCTGAGCTCTCCTCCCACACTGCCAGTTCCTTCCCATGGTTTCTGTCTTGGTCTTTTTGCTGCTGTTGTAAGAAAATACCACAGACTAAGTGATTTATAAAGAAAAGAAGTTAGTCGGCTCACGATTCTGGAGGCCGGGAAGTCCAAGAGTATATAGCACTGGTATCTGGTGAGGACCTTCTCGCTGAGTCGTCTCATGGCAGAAGGGCACATGGGCAAACCAGCGCATGAGGCAGAGAAGAGATGGGGTCTGAACTTATCTTTTTATCAGGAGCCCACTCCCGAGATAACTAATCCACTCTCACGATGCTAGTGTTAATCTACTCATGAGGGCAGAGTCTTCATAACCTAATCACCTTTTAAAGGCCCCACCTCCTAATACTATTACATTGGCAATTCACTTGAACATGAGTTTTGGAGGGGACATTCACACTACAGTAGCTTCTATCCTGCCACCGTTTTAGCTTGAGCCAGAGATTTCCACTTCCTCATCTCTCAAGGCAGAGATGTATCTGGTTTGCTCTTTCCCTAAGATGGGCTTGGAACATTACAAGAAGGCACCTGCATGGAAATTCTGGGTTTCTTGTCACGTTCTCATCTCCCTGGCTCAGAAATTGTTACCCCAGATATTAGGGTCAGACTCAATTCTCTACACTCATCATCCTTGTATGTCTGTACATTAATGCTGGAGAACCAGGAAATCGCAAGGAGTTGACTTGCTGTTTCTCACTGAGTATATTGAGCACATACAATACCTTTTATGGAGAGCCTACCCAAATCTTTCTAGCTACAACACAGAGGATCAAAGACTTTTATTTAATAGCACCCAAAACACCATTTAATTCTACTATAATGATTCTCTCAAGTACCTCAATCATCTAGGTCATTGAAAAAAGATTTAGAAAGAGTGTTTGTGTTTTATCTCATAAAGCCTGACATGAGTTCGTATATGCATGCATACATAGCTACACAGAAGAGTGACAATTGTTGTATTTGACACTGATGGTAGCCAGGGTTTCAGGGTCTGACCATGGCTGTTGTGGTGTCATCATTTTGCTGACAAGCTAACACATTTCTCAAGACAGCACTTTTCTTCCCTCTCCAACAATGGAATGTACTGACTGGTGCATTCCTGGAAATGCTCACTCTTGGCTGTGTGGGGTGAAGGGAGGGTTCTCTCTGGTTTCTTCCAGCAATTGTACTTCTTGATATTTACCCGAAGGGGTTGAAAACTTATGTCCACACAAAAACCTGCACATGGATGTTTATAGCAGCTTTATTCACAGCTGCCCAAACTTGGAAGCAACCAAGATGTTCTTCAGTAGCCCAATGGATAAACAAATCATGGTATATCCGTGACGGAATGTTATTCAGCAGAAAAAAGAAATGAGCTATCAAGCCGTGAAAAGACATGGAGGAACCATAAATGCAGGTTGCTAAGTGAAAGTAGCCAATCTGAAAAGGCTACATATTGTATGATTCCAACTACATAACATTCTGGAAAAGGCGTATCTATAAAGACAATAAAAAGATCAGTGGTCACCAGGGGTTGAGGGGTGGGTAGGAGGGGTGGATAAACAGATCAGAGAGGATTGTGGGGACGGGAAACTCTTCTCTATGACACTGTAGTGGTGGATACATGTTATAAATTTGTCCAAACCTATAGAATGTGCGACATGAAGAGTGAACTCTCATGTAAACTATGGACTCCTTCTGATAATGATGTGTCAGTGTAGGTTCATCAATTCCAGTGAATGTACCCCTTTCGTGGGGATGTTAGTAACTGGGTAGGCTGGGGACAGGGGTGGATGGGTAAAGAGTAAATGGGAAATCTCTATACCTTCCTGTCAATTTTGCTGTGAACTCAAAAACTGATCTAAACAATAAAAAAAGTTAAACTATTTTTGTATTGGAATCTGCTTTCCATTCCCAACATGAAGGACAAAGGTCATTCTGTTTTGGATTCATCCAGGAGCCAAGTGATTGACAGCAGGCAAAGAAAACAGGTTTGGTTGATGTGGTAACCACCTTAAATCCATATTTTGGTTTTCTTCATGTAACTTCACTGGGCTGAGTTCCACACTGGCATGTCTGGAGTTTGGAGGGCGGGTTTGAGGACTGCTTCAGAAAGCCACAAGGCGCAGGCTGTACGGCTTGCCAGGCTAAAGGCAGTGATCTGGGAGGCTGAGAATGCACAATTGTCCACCTACTTTGAGGAAGCGCTTGTCCTCTGTACCCTCCTCAGCCTTTCCCTCAAATAACAACTCATTTTCTTCTCTAACTGCAGTATTTGATTCTGAGCCATCTCTTCCTTTTAACATACGTGAAAAAACATCTCCTCAGGCTTGTTTGGTGTTTTAAGGGTAATCAGCTAACTTGAGGAGGCAGCGTTGTTGGAAAGCACCCCTCATAGTAGGCTCACTTGCTCACTCTCGGTACCTTCTCCCCTCATGCCCCCAGCGCCCTTGGCCTGGGCCTTCCCTTTTGTACTCACCGCAGAGGCAATCAATTTGAATTCCAGGCTTATGATGCCAAACTTCCACTTGTTTTTATTCTATTATCAAAGCCCAGGATGCAGCAATGGAGCAGTTCTAGTCCAGCTTGGCCACTGACCTTGAATAGCCAGGATTGTAGACACCTAAAGTACAAGACATGAACTTGCCCTCACCCTTGGCCTCAGTCTCAGGATCCTGACCTGGCCACAGTCCCAATGTCCGCACCTCCACTGGGCTGGACCAACTCCTGCAAGTGGATTGCAACAACAGATCAGACACGTGTAGGTAGGAGGTTGTTCCAGTATTAACTAGCTGTGTTGGCCTTGAGCAAGTTACTCTACTTCTCCAAGCCTCAGTGTTCTCATATGTAAAATAGGGATAATAATAGTACTCCTTCATGTGTGTAGGATGATTGCAGATGAAATGAGAAATGTATGTTAAACATTTAGCACAGTTAGCCATTGATGATGATGATGATGGTGACGATGGTGATGATGGTGGTGGTGATGATGATGATGGTGATGATAACTCCCAATCCCATCCTGCCAGGATATTTTGAGGGCTCCAGCCAATGGTGGCCAGGGGAGATCCCTGTCTTGTCCCTAGACTGAATCTCCTTCTTTCCTCTCTTGAGATCTTTGTCCACACTGGTACAAACGCCATGGTCATGTCTTGACATCCCTGCTGACATGCCTATTGCAGAGACCACTCAGGCTTTTCAACCCACTCACAGAGTTCAACCCATTTGCTTTTATTTTCTTGCCATTTGATTTCCTTATTTGTATAGTTCAAATGTATCTATGACTGCAAGATGAGAGGCTCTTCCACCTGCCTCCCTCAGAATGCCTGCCATGCTTCTGGCCATGGTCTTGGCTCTGGCAGTGGGGGAGGGGAGCTCAGCTATTAGAAAGGATGGAGGATGCCTGGAAGACTTCCTCCTCGCCCACCGTGTACCCCCACCACAATTAAACACTGTTGGAATCTGACCATTTTCTTTCTTTCCCTACAAATTTCCCCCTGCAGAGGCTCATTTCCCTTTGGAACTAACTTTACTGTCACTGAGCTGGAGCTTCACCACTGAAACTTCACTGTTTGTACCCACTATCTGAGCTTGCTTTTGGGGGAAAGTTCACTTCTCTGGGCTGTGGGTAGATTACAAGAGTTCTCTGCAAATTCTGGAGCTGTGCTTGTGTGGAAGTCTGCCAGAGACAAATTACATGAATGAAGTTAAAAGTAAACTTTTTGCAGCTCCTGGGTCCACTACATTTTCCTCCAGAAAATATTTCCATTTTTTCCTTCCCATTCATCCAAATCTAGAATAGAATTGCACTTTCCTTCTGTATTAACTAGGGTGAGACAGATTCCTATCTCAAAGAGGTTTTTTAAAAAAAATTTTTGAGACATAGCACATATACAATGAGGAGTGCAGATTTCAAGTGTATAACTCACTGAATTTTTGTACAACACACACACGTACGTACACACAGGGATAGGTATTTACCTGACCTTTCAGATCAAGATGTAAAATATTTCCAATATCCCAGAAGCTCCCTAATGCTCCTTCCCTGTAAATATCAACTGTCACCTCAGACAAAATGACTTTTTTAATGAAAAGACATTTTATCATTATCTTACTATATAACATAGCGAATACAGCAGATTACATTTTCTCAAATGGCAAATCGAAAAATGAGGCACATTTTTCTTTGATTCCCCTGGGAACCTCAATATCATCTGTCATTTGGAAGATCCAGCTTCTGATGACTTCTGTGATACTGTCTAGGAGGATACCAGTGGTGCTTAGTAGTAAAGAACATTTTGCTAAGTTGTTCTATCATGAGTCCTTGCTCCAAGTTTTCATCTTTTTCTTCTAATCTGGTTTTTAGCCCTTGATCATGTGTTCCTTCATTATTATGCACAGGATCTAGTCGAGGGATAGGTTCTGTGTGCTCATATGTAACGTCCACGGAAGGGTGGTAGCACACTATTAATACCATCCTGCCACCAGATGCAAGCAATCTCTACTGTGCAACTCCTGTCATCTGGTAGAGAGGAATGCGTAGGTTTATGACAAACACAATATAAATCTCCATTTTGGATTGGACATAAATGATTCCAGATAGTTCTCTTTGATATCACCTGTTTTACTGCCACTATGGCCACGGTGTATCAAGATGCTTATCAGGTAGTAGGAAAAATGTTTTGAAGATTAACTCCTTTTAAAATCTGCTTCTGGGCCCATCAATTTTCATCCCTTGTCAGCTCCTCACCACGAGCCCCCATCTCGTTTCCAAAGTGACTTTAATGACTTCTATTGCCATGGGTTAGCATTGTCAGTTCTTGGACGTTGTATGACTGGAACCATGTGCTATGTACTTAGTGTTGGGCTTCTTTCGGTTACCTCACATTTCTGTGAGATTCTTTCGTGTTGTATGTAGCAGAAGTTTTTTTTTTAACTGCTGTGTGTTTTCCTGGTGTAAGAATATCCCATTTTTTATTCGTTCTAGTATTTTTTAAAACTTTTTGTAGAGAGAGGGTCTTTCTATGTTGCCAGGCTGATCTTGAACTCTTGGCCTCAAGCGATCCTCCCGCTTTGGCATCCCAAAGTGCTGGGATTACAGGCGTGAGCCACCATGCCTGGCCTCATTCCACTACTGGTGGACATTTGGGTTCTTTCCAGTTTTATGCTATTTTGACTTAAGCTGATATAGACATTCTTGTACATGTCTTTGGGGGCAAGCTCATTTCTCTAGGCTGGATATCTAGTGGGGTTCTTAGGCCTCAGGGTGGACATGGTTTAGCTACAGTAGATATTACTAGTTTTCCAAATAGTTGTACTAACTTACACTCCCACCAGTGAAGTATGAGTATACTAGTTACTCACATCCTTGTCAACACTTTGCCTCATTGCCCTTTTAATTTTAGTCATTCAGGTGGGTGTATAATAGCATTTCATTGTGATGTGAATTTGTATCTCCTGATGCATACTGATGTGAAGTAACTTTTGTATGCTTATTCGCCATTTAGGTATCCTCTTTTGTAAAGTACCTGTTATGGTTTGGACATAGTATGTTTGTCCCACCAAAGCTCATGCTGAAATTTGATCCCCAGTGTGGCAGTGTTGGGAGGTGGGGCTTAGTAGGAGGCATTTGGGTTATAGGGGTAGATCCTTCATGAATGTTTTGGTGCTGTTCTTGAGGGAGTGAGTGAGTTCTTGAACTCACGATCTCATGAGACTGGACTAGTTCTCAAGGGAATGGCTTAGTTTTCACGGGAGTGGATTGTTATAAAGCTAGGATGCCCCTCCTTGCATGCGTCATTTGCCCTTTGACCTTCTCTGCCATATTGTGGTGCAGCATGAAAGCCCTCATGAGGAACCAGGGCCATGCCCTTGAACTTCCCAGCCTGCAAAACTGTGAGCTCTTTTCTTTATAAATTACCCAGTGTCAGGTATTGTTTTATAACAACACAAAATAGACTAAGATAGTACCTGTTTAAGTCTTTTGCTCATTTAAATATTTGGATTATCTTTTTATGTTCGTAGGCACTCACTACACATCCTGTACACTAATGCTTTGTCAGACATGAGTATTGTGGACATCTCTCAGTCTGTGGTTTGTCTCTTAACGCTTTTAAGGGTATCTTTTGGTGAAGAGAAGTTTCTTAATTTTAACGTAGTCCAACTGGGCAACCTTATTTTTAATGGTCAGTGCCTTTTGTGTCCTACTTAAGAAATCTTTGACTACCCTTATGGTCATGAAAATATTCTTCTGTTTTCTTCTGGAAGTTTTATTATTTTACTCTTCGCATTAAGATCTATAACCCATTTTCAATTAATTTTTTTGTGTAGTGTTAAGTAAATGGGAAAGTACATTTTTCACATATACATATACAATTGATCCAGAACCATTCACTGAATTGCAGGGTGCCTTTGTCAGAAATCAAATAATGGAATATGTGTATTTCCCTGTAAATCCAATGGTTGCCCCAGACAAAATGACTTTTTTTTAAGAAAAGACACTTTATTATTATTTTACTGTATAACATAATGAATATACCAGGTTGCATTTTCTCAAATGGAAAATGGCAAAATGAGACACATTTTTCTTTGATTCCCCCCGGGAACCTCAATATCATTTGTTTCTGGGCTCTCAATTCTGTTCTACAGATCTATTCAAATATTTTTATGCCAAGACCATGTTGCCTTTTTTTTTTTTTTTTTTGAGACAGAGTCTCACTCTGTTGCCTGGGCTAGAGTGCCGTGGCATCAGCCTAGCTCACAGCAACCTCAGACTCCTGGGCTCAAGCAATCCTTCTGCCTCAGCCTCCTGAGTAGCTGGGACTACAGGCATGCACCACCACACCCGGCTAATTTTTTCTGCATATTTTTAGTTGTCCAGATAATTTCTTTCTATTTTAAGTAGAGACAGGGGTCTCACTCTTGCTCAGGCTGGTCTTGAACTCCTGACCTTGAGAGATCCTCCTGCCTCGGCCTCCCAGAGTGCTAGGATTACAGGCGTGAGCCACCATGCCCGTCCCATGTTGTCTTGATTACATCATCTGTTTCTCTTTTCTTGAATGCAAGCCCTCTTCACATCTATTATTTTTTTCCTGGAAAAAAAGCATAATGTTTTTAGTAATTAATGTCTTTACCCACCTGTATAATATATTTCCTTAAATTTTTAGGTTGGATACTCTTTTTTTTTTTTTTTTTTTTTTTTTTTTTTTTTTTTTTGAGACAGAGTCTCACTGTGTTGCCCGGGCTAGAGTGCCGTGGCTTCAGCCTAGCTCACAGCAACCTCAGACTCCTGGGCTGAAGTGATCCTCCTGCCTCAGCCTCCCGAGTAGCTGGGACTACAGGCATGAGCTACCACACCTGGCTAATGTTTTCTATATATATATTTTTAGTTGTCCAGATAATTTCTTTCTATTTTTAGTAGAGATGGGGTCTCGCTCTTGCTCAGGCTGGTCTTGAACTCTTGACCTTGAGCAATCCACCCACCTCAGCCTCCCAGAGTGCTAGGATTACAGGCGTGAGCCACTGCACCCGGCCTACTTTCTTTTTTCTTAACCAACCTGTAGTGCTCTTCTTCAATTTTATTAATATTTGTTCCCCTAAATTCTATAATATCTAATATTAAATTACTACATCATCTTTCTTTTTATTAGTAGTTGCCATTATATATTTTCCCCTGCCACTATTTTTTACCTATTATATCAACTTACTTTAGGTGCGACTCTTTTGAGCATGGATTTTTCTTTCTTTCTTTTCTTTTCTTTTCTTTTCTTTTCTTTTCTTTTCTTTCCTTTCTTCCACTGAGTGTCTTTATAGTTTAACTGGCAAGGTCACCATTATTGATATTATGAATAGTGATATATTTAGACTATGTCTTCCATGTTATTTAGTGGTTTTTATTTATTATTTTTTCTTTCCTTTCTTCTTTTAGATTGGCTGAATTTTCTTTAGTTCTTTGTCCTTCTTTCAAAATGGAGCTTCCTTTTTTAAATTTTAAAGTCTTAATTAAATTTCCCAACAAATTTGTTAATAATTTATTTACTCCTCATTACTCTTTGCATCCCATACCTTCTTTTGGCTTTAATTTTTTTCTTGCTGATGTGGGTCATTTAGTAGTTCTTTGACTGATAATCTATAATTAGTAAACTCTCTAAAATCTCTGAATGTCTGAAAATGCCTTTATTTTCTTTCAGCTTTGAATGATACTTTAGCGATGTAGAATTCTAGTTGGAAAAATAATTTATGCCTCTTTTTTCAAATAAAATTTCATATTTTCTAGAGTCTTTTACCACTGATGAAAAGTCAATTGTCATCCTAATTATCTTTTTTTAAAACCCTCATAACTCTTTAGTAGCTTTTATAATTTCTTTGTATGTTTGTTCTGAAGTTTCAATAATATGTGTCTAGATGAGGGATTTGTTGTTACTTATGCAGCTTATAGCACAGATATTCTTTCATTTTAAGAATACTTTTCATTCTTTAATTCTGGAATATTCTCAGCTATTTGAACATTATTTCTCTTCTTTTCTCTCCTTTGGAACATGTTAGAGCTTTTCATAATAGCCTCTTAGTCTTTTAAATTTTCTTTCATATTTTTTCTCTCTCCATCTCTGTGCTACATTCCAGTGATTTCCTCAGAGGGGATGGTGGTGGGGAAATGGAAGCAATGGAGTTTGTACCTCCTGAGTGAAAAGTTTGATAGTGACTTGAAGGAAAGAATTACAATGATCACTTAAGGGAATGTTGGCTTGTGTGAAGATTTGTTTTTCTGAATAGAAGAGACCTCAAACTCCAGACAATAATTCACCTCTCCACCTGGCTATCCTATCCTTCTAGTTACCGAAATTTTGTTTGCTGCTTCTATACAAAAAGTAATATTTCTTTTTTATTCAGTAAGTTCTTCCAGCCTCGGGTGGCTTTCACAAAACCCTCTTTTCTAGGATCTCCTTGAGCCATGAGGTTTGAATTTGACCTCATTCACCTGCCAGTTCTGATTTTGAGTCTGGGTCTTGTCTTCCTGGTGGAGAAGGATGTGATTGATACAGTAAAGGCAAATTCAATCAAATCCAAGCTCAGCAAGTGCCACAGTGAAATGAGACCCATAGAGCTTAGGGGTAGGGTGGGGAGAGGGGAGCCGTGGTGGAGTAACAGAGGGCAGTAAAGAGAGAGGGAAGAGGCAGAAGACGAGAGACGGAAGTGGGGTGAGGGAGAGGATATGGCTATAGTGATCGGTCAATTGACGAAGTACTCCTCAATTTGGGAGAATTGAACCTCTGACAGGCTGCTGCTACTGTAATGCCCCCACCTCAACAGATACGCTCAGTCTAAAGATATCCTCAGCCCCCACCAAGCTGCAATAGTCATTCTCCTTAACCTTTGATGTATCTAGTTTTTGTATCCTTCAAGAAAATCTTCTAAAACTAAATGTATCTGGTGTTTCGGGGCATTGCAGGGTCCCCTCATCCAGAAGAGATCTTCAGGTTCCAAACGTAGGAACTGTCCCTAATTTTCTCTTCCTAGGACTGAGAGCCCCTGGGTTTATATTTCCTCTCTGACATTGATCCTTGGTGGGTTCACCCGTGAGTTTTTATTGTGTAAACCTCCCCCAAGAATCTTATAATTGACTCAACTTGAGACATTTTCGTTGGGTTGTAATGCCCTCCAAGTGCAAACTGAGTTGGGTGAGCAGAATGAAAGCTGACATGGCTGTTGGGGAAAATGGCTACAGGAATGGGGGTGGGACAAGGTTTCCTTGAGGCAAAAACAGGCTTTATGACCAGGTCCTTGAGCAGCAGTAGTGTTGAAAGCCCAGCTGGTGGTCAAAATCCCTAGCTACAGCTGAGCAGCTGAAAATGGAAATCAGCAAACAACTGGGCAGCCCTCCTAAGCCGCTGGCCTCAGAGACAGCCTATTCAGTGTTAAAACAAGGAAGAATAAATCTGAATGCTCTGGAGAACAATCTCAGTAAGGCTTTTCATTAATTGAAGTTTGGATGGAAGTGCTAGAATCACTCTGAGAATCTCCCCAAATCAATTAACTGCTTGGCTGAAATAAATGAATAGAAAGCTTGAGAAAGGGGAGTCCACCTCTCTGTGTACTCATGCTGGTAGACTCTTCGAGAGAGACGCAAAAGAAACTGTGGGTCCAAAAGGGTGGGGCCAACAGAACTGAGCCAGTGTCCCTGCTGCCCTGACATTAGCCTCTGTTCAGGTTGGGCTTCTGTTGTAGAGTCCTCTCTGCCAAAGAAAGGAAGCCTTTGTTTAAATCGCCACTTGCTCTTTCAGACCTTGCCAGGGATCACCTCCTTTAGGAAACTTTCTTTGTCCTCCCCAGCACCTCCCCAGTCCCACCATGCACTGGTTGGGTCATAGCCGTGCTCTGTGTTCCCATGCATCCTGGACACACCTCCCTCGGCACAAACCACTCTGTGCTGTGATCAGTGGTTCTGTTGTCAATCTTTGCCAATTAACCATAAGCATCTCCACAATGAGGCATGTCTTTATTGTCCTCATACTCCAGTTTCTGGAGTGGTCCAGCAGGTGGTAGTGCTCAATATGTTTTGAACTGAATTGACATTAGAAACCTATTGAGATGTTTACGTGGTTTATTTTGGTAGTGCTGTAATTGGTTGCCAGAAAAGTCACTAAAGGTAGGACTGGTTGCACATGCATAGGTCACATGTGTATTTTAGTGGTGCCTAAAACAGTGGCCAGCGCCACCTTGATGGGCATCTGAGTATACTGGAACCCCACAAGCTGGGAAGGTATTTCCAGAGCTAACCAGAACTCCTGGCACAGCAATGAGGCAAAAACCGTCCACGTCTCTGCCTCCATGCACCTGAGCTGCATGTGGTTTGAACTAAGTCAGACTAGAGCTCTTCACTCTGTAAAGATTTCTCATTTGGGGTATTCTTTTCCTGAATAGCTCCACTCTGGGAGTCTAGGTACTATAAACATAGAACACCAAGGGGATTTGAATTTACCATTAAAGAAGGAGTTCTTGGGGAGATTTTTGCCAAAAGTTTTTCCTCTTGGGAGATCTGCAGGGTGAGGGGTCTTGGCAGAGGTGAGAAGTCACGGGCACCATGGGCTCTATGGCCCCAGGTGCTGGGCAGGCACACACCACACAAGTAACAGCTGCCACCCTGTCTGATCACCACCCTTCTTTCCTGATCATTCCAGTCCATTGGGAGGGGGCAGGAATGAGCATGGCTGGGAGGAGGTCGCATTTTAAGCTTATGAGCAGCTAACGCCTTGCACTTACCAGTTAGTGCTCAGCTAGGATGAGCCAATGACCAGCAAGGGGTGGGTGACAGTGGACACTTCAGAGAGATGGGAAATGCCAAAGATACACTGTCCCTGCTTTATGGTTTTGTTCAGTGTCTTGAGTGCTCAAAATCACCTCTTCAGCTTCTAGTACACGTGGCCCAGGCTGCTGGTCCCCTGCCTAGAAGGTCGGGAAGCAGAGCCGCCTCAGTCCGCTGAGGGTCCTTTCTTGTTGCAGAGACAAAGAACTGGCAACACAAACAGACAAATACATGAATGAATACGCCAGGGCATACGGGGTGGGGTTGCCAGATCAAACAGGACACCAGTTATATTTGAATCTTAGATAAACAATGAGTTATTTTTTAGTATTAACATAAGATGTCTCAACTACTGACTAAGGTATACTTATATTAAAAACTGTTTGTTATATGGATATACTTAATGCTACTGAATCATACAGTTAAAACTGGCTAAGATGGTAAAAAAGCATTATTTGTGGTTATCTGAGCATCTGATTTCACTGGCCATCCTGCATTTTTGTTTGTTAAATGTGGCAATTCTAAACAGGGTCAAGAACTTCCCCTTCTTCCTCCTTCACTCCAAGCCAGGGTCACAGATGCAGTCATCGGATTCTTCTAGACTCAGAGGGTCACTGCTGAGGTCGGCTGTCTGGCCTAGGCTGAGACACAGGCGGTCCTGGCGGGGCTGGGGCTCCACCTGCAGGGTCCCACTGCCTCCTGGGACAGGGCCGGCTGGGCTCCGGGTAAGAATCCCGGCCTCGTGGGCCCACTGCGGCTGCCCTGCAGCGAAGGAAGAGACTGAATCCAGGTACTGAAAGATCCCGCAAGACAGGCCCTGACAGTAGTCAGACGTCCACGGCCTGAATACGGCTGTCATCACTTCATCTCCGGGGACCGTCACACCCAAGGCTGGAGGCGAAGCCGTGCCTCACCACACTCCACTTTAGGCGAAGCCGACGCCACATACAAAAATCTGTATTTACCAAAAATACCGTAGTGAGTGATGATTTTATTCTGTTGACAACAGAATAGACCGTAGGCTTTCTTTAGTTAGTAAACTCCCCGCATGCATTTAAAATAGGATTCCAGTTGGAATAGAAAAAAAAAGGGAGATTGGCCAGGGATTGCAGAAGCAAGTTATTCCTGTCTGAGGGCCGGGCACCGGCAGACGGCTTCGGGGAGCCGGGACGGCAGGCGTGCGTGTGGCAGGTTTAGGGGCGTGGACAGCGGCTGCAGGCAGCAAGACACTAGCCCAGGAGGTTCGCGGGGCCAGCGTCACGATGCCGCAGGCACACTGCACGTGTGCACGCTCAGGCTGCTTCCACGCGCGCCGTCCCCTGCCCTCGGGTGGGTGGGCAGGAGCCGGAGGGGTGGTGGAGACCGGCGGAGAGCAGGAAGGGTGAGCGGAGCTCCCTGCGGTGGAAGTCGGGGGGGAGACGGATAATTTGCTCTGGCCAAGGGGAACGCTGGACCGATGGATGGGGACAGCAGGGAACTGCGCAGGAAACTGCCATGTATCCAGAATTGGGAGACCGTCTGCCTCAGGCATAGTGCTAAGTGGGTTGGTAGTAGAAAAACAATAAAAAGAGTAATAATAATAACAGACAAAATCCTGTCTTCCATGTTATGGGTTGAATTGTGTCCCCCTTAAAAGATTGGTTGAAGTCCTAACCCCCAGCAACTCAGAATGTGACCTTACTTGGAAAGAAGAAGTAGCGGAGGTCACGCCAGAGTGGGGCGGGGGAGCCCTGATCCAGTGTCACTGCTGTCCTTATAAGAAGAGGGCAGCGTGAAGGCAGAGACACAGAGAGAGCACCTGTGACACAGGCCGAGGCTGGAGTGACGCAGCTGCAAACCAAGGCCACCAAAGATTGGCGGCAAACCACCAGGAACCCATGGAGAGGCCTGGAACATCCAGGCCTCAGAGGGCACCAACCTGCCGACACCTCGATTTTGAACTTCAAGCTTCAACTGCGAGACAACACATTTCTGTAGTTCAAGCCATCGGTTTGTGGTACTTTGTTAGGGCAGCCCCAGCCAACTAATACACATAATGACGGTCATCACCCACTGAATTATTACTCTGTGGCATGTACCGTGCTAAGTGGCTTACACAAATTATGTCACCCATTCCTCGCCACAGCCCTATGAAAAGGGAGCTATTATTATCCCCACATCATAGTCAAGGAAAGGGAAGCTGGGAGAGGCCTGAGGTTGCACAACCAGGGCTCAACCCCAGAGATGTCTAAGATCGAAGCCCGGCTCCCAATCACCTGGCCACGTGACACACACCAGCACCGAGCAAGACACAGAGACAGCAAGACCAGGCCGAGGTATCAACAAGTGCCACAGGGAAGGCTCTGAAGTCTTAGGAGGTTTTAACTCTTAAAAGAGGACTAAAGGGAGAAGGCAATATATTTATTAAAAATTTTTTTAAAAGATCAAACCGCTTTAGGTAGAAACTTAGAAAACAAAGAGAGAAATATCTTGGGGCAATAACCTACTTCATCCAAGTGTTAGGTCAGGCCTACTCAGCACTCAAAGGGAAAAAAGTTTAAACTGGCAAAGTCATCGCATGAGTCAGGATAGGCTAGGTTGTGCCACAGGAGAAATGGAGCCCTGAAATCCAGTCTCTGGAACTCTCCACTTCATGCATTTACTACGTAACATAAGTGGAGTGCAGATCTAGAACAGCATCTGGAAGGAAGGGCAATGAGACCCTCTGTGGTCGCCCCAAATTAATCTGGGGAGATTTAGATTCATGACTTTTTTTTATCATAATGTTGCTAAGAGAAAAAAAAAAACATGTTAGTGACTAGACTATGGTTATCTATCGCAGATTAGATGTGTTAGGGATAAATATGATACCCACTTAATACTTTTGTTTTGTTCACTTCTAAAATATTCAAAAATCTTTTATCCCTTGTCGGTAAACATTGCATCTTGAGAAAGTCTTTATCCTATATATAGTAGATAGGTTACTTAGTGTTTGTTGAATGACTAAACAAAATGAATGTTAGGAGTTCATAGTATGAAATAGATACAGGTAGAATAATCACAGAAGAATCAGGCCAAAAAACATTCCCTGGGATGCTTTTGTCCTCTGAAATTTGAGTTAATATGGGCCAGTAAAATTGAAAGAAAAAAAATGAACAACTTGGCCAGTAATGACATTAAAAACAACTGTGACAATTATCACCTACTAGCACTTATCATCTGCTAGCATTATCAATAAAGTGAATCAAAACATTAGTATAGGCCAGGCGTGGTCATTCGTGCCTGTAATCCTAGCACTCTGGGAGGCCTAGGCAGGAGGATCGCTCAAGGTCAGGAGTTCAAGACCAACCTGAGCAAGAGTGAGACCCTGTCTCTACTAAAAATAGAAAGAAATTGGCTGGACAACTAAAAATATATAGAAAAAATTAGCCGGGCATGGTGGCACATGCCTGTAGTCCCAGCTACTTGAGAGGCTGAGGCAGAAGAATTGTCTGAGCCCAAGAGTTTGAGGTTGCTGTGAGCTAGGCTGACGCCATGGCACTCTAGCCCGGGCAACAGAGCAAGACTCTGTCTCAAAAAAATAAAATAAATAAAACATTAGTATGGACCTGGAATTAGGATAAGAGAAGTCTTTAAATTGACTACATTTAGCTTTTCGAAAATCTTGCTACATTGTCCTTTTTCTCATTTTGTCAAAGAAAAATGCACTAATCAGCACTGAGCTAAACTACCAGAACTCAGACAATCAGAACCGCAGGGTAGGAGGGACTGGGGAGAGTTGCTGCCCAGTTTTGGGGGTGTGTTGCTTTCAGGGACAGTGCCCCTCCTGGTTCCTGGCTGTCTCCCGACCCACCCACGACCCTCTCCTGCTGAGCCAGGCGGTGGCATTAGCTCTCTCACGGGGCAGCACCCAGGCCCTGGCTCTGCCCAAGAGAACATTTCTCACAGGGATTAGCTTGAAGCTGTGGACAGAAAAGTCCAAACTCTGAAATATTTGAAAGAAGTTTATTTTGAGCCAAATTTGAGGACCATGGCCTGGAGCGACTCTCAAGAAGCCTTGAGCAAGTGGACTCACTGTGGCTGGGTTTCAGCTTGGTTTTATGCATTTCAGAGAGACAGGCGTTACAGGTAAAGTCATAAATCAATACATGGAAGGCATACATTGGTTTGGCCCTAAAAGGTGGGACACCTGGAAGGTGGGGGACTTACAGGTTATTGGTGGGTTTAAAGATTCTTTGGCTGCCAATTGGCTGAGAGAGTTAGGCTTTATCTAAAAGACCAGAAAGGAAATGCTTAATTTAAGATAAAGGTGTGAGTACTCTGGGAGGTCCAGACAGGAGAACCTTTCAAGTTAAAATAAGGATCTGCTATGATGCTTGAGTTAAGATGGGGGCTTTCTATCTTTTAGGTGATGTTAATGCTTTTACTGTTTGTGAGTGTGACTCTTCTGGCCCCCTTAGGAAGGAATTTTGAGCAAAAGAAAAAGATTAGAGTTCAGTCCTCAGTTACCCCTGTTAGGCAAAGATCATTCCATGGAATGCACGTGTACGCCAATAACCAGCATGAGGTCGCATGGCGCTAGGAAGGCTCATTCCTAGAGTTGTCTATCTGGTCCCACAGTGCTAGGAAGGCTCCCTCCTAGAGTTGTCTATTTGGTCATCCAGTGTTGTGAAATAGGTGGTGTTGTATCTTAGGGGAGGGACATGACTCCACTTGATTTAATAGCCAATTGTTAAAGGGGCCAGATAGTGTCAGGCCTAGGGTTTAGTCTGAAAAAACATCTTGGACCAGATCTCTTCTTTGAGCTATCATGATCTGGGCCTTTGATTGGGTTTTTCTCCTTTTCCTGTATCTGGTATAGCATTTACAAGAAACATATAATGATAATACAGCAATGAGTGTCATAAAAGTACTAAATAGTAGGTGCCCAAGAGAGTTATAGGTAGAATCAGAAGGTAGTAAGCAGCCTAACCGGCTGAAAAATCCTCTGCATGCATCATCATATTCTTTAATCACATTTATGGTATGTTTACCCTCCTTATCGACAGTCAATTGAACCTTATGGTAAATTCTGTTCGAGGATTGCAAAACTGATACCAATTCAGAATCTAATAAATTTAATTTTTCCTCTGGCCAATTTGTCTCCATAGGTATAACATCCTGAGGAGGGTATAAATTGAATTCAAGAAACATCTGGTCTTCAATATTTAAATTATCGTATGACTTGTTTACAGTTAGCAAATCTAACTTCCCCACCACCTTTGTGTTACACCACATACTAGTGTTTGGGAGGGAAAAGGAGGTTTCGTTTACAGGAGAAATCATGTAATTCTATAATGTCATTTTGTTGTCCCTCCCAGCAAAAGCGGCCCTTTCCCGTATACCCGATGTTACGTTCTACGGGGGTGGATATTAGGGGCCACATCTGGGAGAAATCAGGGTTCCAAGTGTTTTGAGGGCATAGCCATTCTCCTTTTCTATTTTCATAGTCTGAGAGGGAAATGGGATGCCATGTGTTTTCATCAGCTAAAGTAGCCCGTCGGCTTCCCATGGGGAGTATTCTTGTGTTATTGACAATAGTTCCAATGCTGGCTAGTTGAACTACAGAACACTGTGGAGCCTCATTCAATTTTGGTGCCTGAACTTTAAAAATACAATGTTTAAGGTCACATTTACTATCTAAAAATTTCCATAAATTTGGGAAACCATATATTTTCCATAGGTGTCTAGATTGAGCCTCAGCCCTGAGTACCGTAGGCCATTGTTTCATAGCTACTTCAGATTCCATTTGTAATAACATAGACATGAGTCCTCGTTGGGTCAGAGTGCATGCCCGCTCCCACCTTTGGGTTTGGGCGTACGTCTTTATGGTTTGTCTGGTCTCTTCTATCCACTTGATGACAGCTGCATTATCTTTTAGGGCAGCTTCCCATCCCTTCCCTTCTTCTTGGAACAGCATTCCTTCTATGTGGCCTATTTTTGAGAGAGTATCCTTCTCCAGGGAATGTCTCTCCTCATTAGCCATGAATTCAGCTTGTCCCAGTACACCTAGCCCAGCTCCAATTCCTCCCATGAGATCGAGTTTTAGTCTTTTGGATGGCCAAATTTGGTATATCCACCAGGAATGCTGTTGCCTTTGTATACTAACGGCCTCAGTGCAATTCGGATAAATGGAGTCAACCTACAAACGCTGGGTATCCCAGACAATTGTCAGGTGGGTGGAGGTTACACCTAAGTATGCCTTTGTCTGGGTGTGCCATGAGGCTTCTCAGAGGCACCCTTGTCTTAAGGTGGAATTTGTATTGTCAGGGACTTCTGTCCACCAACTGACTCCCATAAATAGTTCTTTATGGGCAGTGTCGGTGTGGATGGTGCTGGACAAGGGCATCCAGTCACAAGCACAGGGCTGGTGGTTTTTCCAGCAGCTTATGCTGCAGCAGTTTACACAGGAAGCTGCTAGGTTTCTCCCATCATACCCAGGCAATTGTCTGAGTTTGTCATCACCAATGTCTATTGGTATGCAATATTCTACTTGATTAGATCCCCTCAATAATCATCCTGAGGCATTATTCGGTAAATATTCCTGCAGGGCATCATACTTGGTGAAGGCCTTATAATAGAGGTACCCTGCAAAGGGGGCCCTTCTAGGGATGTTTGCAGTGGAACTGTTCCATTCAGTGGCCTGCATTTCATCCTGGTCTATGTCATACCAAATGATGTGAATTCTAGCAGCAGGGAAGGTAGTGAGGTTTGCAGGGAGCCAGGAGAAATTTTTAGGTTTGAAGAGAGAAGGAGTGTGGGGTAGGCAGATAGAGGAAATTATGGGAAGGAGGGTGATCAAGTGAAATATTTTTCTAATTTTAACAAGGAAATTCATAACCGTATCCATTTAGAAAGTTATACCAAGGGAGATTCTATAGATCCAAAACAACCCCTTGGGGGACTTGGTTAAGGCATTCAGGGTTTGCAGCAATATACTCTATAGCAAGTAGAGTAAGAATGAAAGTTATTTTAGGGTTCGTGAGGACTGGCCTGGTCCAATGTCTCAGGAAGATTGTCCGATTCAGTTGTTGCTTTGGAGGCCAGTTGTGCCTCAGATGTTTTCTGAAGTTGTAGGCAGGTGTCAGAGACCAATTTGGAGGTCCAGGTGTGGTCGGGAGCATGGTCGGGTGCTTGTTTTAGATGTGAGACATGAATCCAAGAGGCAACTCCCTTTAATTTCGCAGCACATGAGTCAGTTAAGAGTGCCTGGTAAGGTCCTTTCCAGCGAGGTTGTAAGGAGTCTTTTAGTCGGTGCCTTTTCCAATAAACAAAATCACCTGGCTGTAATCCATGATCCCTGGAGTCTTCAGCCCCCAGGAGTTCGCTGTGGAAAGACTCTGTTTCCAGCTTTGTATTAGTTGTTAGAGTTTTAAGTAGTCCCTGACAATAATGTAGTATTTCTCCTTTAAGTAAGGCTGGCTCATATAAGCCCTCGTCCAGCCTCATAGATCTCCCTGTTATAATTTCATAAGGTGATAGATAGTGTTTTCCAAAGGGAGAGAATCTAAGGTTAAGCAAAACCAGTGAGAGGGTTTTCTGCCAGGGGAGGTTAAAGGCTTCAGTGAATTTAGCTAATTGAGTTTTTATTGTGCCATTTGTCCATTCTACCAACCCAGAGAATAGGGGATGATAGGCACCAATAGAAATGTCGTATTATGGGCCAAATTTTGCAAATGGATTGAATAATTTTTCCAGTAAAGTGAGTCCCACAATCACTGTGTAACTCAGAAGGGATTCTCCAAACTGGAATGATTCTTTCCAGCAATATTTTGCCTACTATTAAGGCAGTAGCCCTCCGACAAGGAAATTCTTCTACCCAGTGAGAACATGCAAACCAAGACCAACACCTATTTATAAAGCTGGGATGGCGGCATCTGGATAAAGTCCAATTGTCAAACTTCAAATGGTCCTGTAGGCAAGAGAAAATGGCCTTGGGAGCCATGTAAAGGCTTGTCAGGGTTATGTTTTGGCCAGATAGTACAACGAAAATATACCTTTTGGGCTATTGTGGGGGATGGTTTCCAGAAATATTGTTTTCCCCATGATATTATTTTCTCAGGGGCCCAGTGAGTCATTTCATGAATGAATTGAAGGAGAGGAAATTGTGCACCTAAAGGAACTATAGGTTTTTCATTAGGACCCAGCCACAACTCTCTATTTGGGTCGAATTACGCCTCCCTTTTGCTGCCAGATTTGTTTCTCTGGAGCGGTTGATGCCTGTTGGTGTTGTAAAAGAATGTTAGTGAGGGTATTGGTGGGTCCAAAGGTGTATTCTCGTATAGGACAGGTCATCTTTCCTAGGGCCCCGTTCTTTGCTGCAGCACCATCTGGATTGTTTCCCTTAGCTTCTTCAGTGTTACCTTTGGCATGCCAAGGAATTTTTATGATTGCCAGTTGTTTTGGCATTTGGATTGCTTCTAATAGCTCTGAGACTTGGCGCCCATTTCTTACAGGTTGTCCAGATGAGGTAAGAAACCCTCTCTGTTTCCACAGCATGCCAAAATCATGGGCTACTCCAAAGGCATAGTGGCTATCAGTGTATATATTAGCTATCTTCCCTTCAGCCGAAATGCAAGCTCTAGTTAACCCTATTAATTCAGCCATCTGAGCTGATTTTACTCCTTGGAGTGGGGCACTTTCTATTGTGTCTACTATGGAAGTGATGGTGTATCCTTCCTGATAATGCCCCTGATCATCCTTTAAATAAGAACCATTTGTGAACCAAATTAATTCAGCATTCTTGATAGGAGTTTCCTGTAAATCTGCTCTAGGAGAGAGTAAGATATCTGTTAGTAGATTGCAGTCATGTTTTTCCCTTGTTCACCTGGAAGGGGGAGGAGAGTAGCAGGGTTAAGAGTATTGCAGCGCTTCAAAGTGATGTAAGGGGCAGAAAGCAAAAGCACTTCATAGGCGGCAAGGCGACTTACAGAACAGTGTTGAGTGTGGTGAGAATTTAGGAGAGATTCTACAGAATGGGGGGGCATAAATTGTTAGTGGGGGCCCCAGGACAAATTCCTCTATTGTCTCACATAAAATGGCTGCAGCTTATATGGCTCTCGTACGAGGGGGGGTGTCCTTTTGCTACTGGGTCTGTTGGCTAAAATAACCAATTGGCCATGTTTCCATAGCATCGTCACCATGTTTCTGAGTTAATACTCCAAGAGCATTTCCATTTATTTCATGTGCAAAAAAGAAAAGAGGAAGGCTATAGTTGGGGCGTCCTAAAGCAGGTGCCTGGGTAAGAGCCTGCTTTAAATCCTCTATGTGTTGTTTTTCCCTTACCCCCAGCAGATTGGGTCTGGTTGGTGATGCTTTAGTTTTTTACATAAGGACTGAGCCATTAATGAGTAATTTGGCATCCAAATTTGTATAAGGGCTGAGCCATTAATGAGTAATTTGGGAATACAATATCATCTAAATCTGCCTTTAATATTTGAGAAAAATACGTGGAACTTTCGGAGTAACCCTGGGGCAAGACTGTCCATGTATACTGGCGATTTTCCCAAGTGAAGGCAAAAAGATACTGACTATTGTGATCTACAGGTATGCTGAAGAAAGCATTGTGTAAGTCAATGACAGAGAAGTGGCTGGCAGTGATAGGAATATTGGACAGTAAAGTGTGGGGGTTAGGGACAACCAGATTCCTAGGAACTACTGCTTTATTTATGGCTCTCAGGCCCTGAACAAACCTCCAGCCTTTCCCATCTGGTTTTCTGACTGGAAGGATGGGTGTGTTGCAAGGGCTGGTGCAGGGTATTATGAGTCCTTTATCTAAGTAGTCCTGAGTGATTGGTTTGATTCCTAGTAAGGTTCAGGCCTAAGGGGGTATTGCTTAATGTTCAGCAGGGGTTTAGACTCATCTATGGTTATCTCTATAGGAACTGCTGACTTAATTCATCCAATATCCGTGGAAGAGTTTGCCCACAGAGAATCTCGTATTTTGGATAAGAAAGGCTCTAAATCCCCCTGTTCGAAATCTCCATTAACCTTAGCAAGCACAATATTACATGTGGGTTTTTGTAAGTCTTCTGTGTCTCCCAAATTGAGAATCATTTCTCCCTTCTGTGAAAATGAGATGTGGGCATTATGGGTCTCTAAGAAATCCCATCCCAGTAGGTGTATTGGGGCACTACCTACTAAAAGAAAAACATGCTGCCCTATAAGTTTCCCTAATTGAAATTGGAGGGGATCAGATTTAAAAGCAATAATTGGGGAGTTTGAATCCCCTACCATGTGAACTTTTACTTTACTCCGAGGGGGAGGGTTTTTAATTAAGGTAGGCTTGAGGACGGACAGTGTGGCACCAGTGTCCACAAGGGCTCTGGTGTCCTCCCAATTTATGGATGTTTCTATTTTCCCTAGAGTGTTTGTTAGAAGTAAGAGGAAAACCCTCTCCATTCCCTCAGAGCATCCCTATTCTGGTTTTAAAGTTCCTTTGGTGCCTCCCTCTGGGGCCTTCAGCTCCTTTTGTGCAAGCACCTATTTAAGTTTCTTGCAATCTTTTTTAAGATGTCCCTTCTTTTTGCAATAATAACAAGTCGCTTCTTCTGTGGCCTATTGTGATCTCTCCGCAGGGGATGGAACCCCTGTGACCTTCCAATTTGGCTACTAAGTTGCTTTAGCCGTAAACTCATAATCTTACAGGCTGTTTCTTTTTGCTTCTTAACTATTGTCTGTGACAACCGGTCATT
Organism: Indri indri; assembly: GCA_004363605.1. Taxonomy (NCBI): domain Eukaryota; kingdom Metazoa; phylum Chordata; class Mammalia; order Primates; family Indriidae; genus Indri; species Indri indri. The sequence goes on along the minus strand of RJWJ010005030.1, from coordinate 45,111 downwards.
TAGGGTGACTAGGTTGCTAGTGGGCAGAGAAGCCCAGGCCACATTATTTCTCTTTACCAAGGTCACTAATTCATCATCTAAGCCTTGTACAAATCCAGAATTTAGTAAAGTGTCACTTTTACCATGCTCAAAATTTTCGGGAGGTATCCCTGAATATTGTTTGAATGTTTTTTCAAACCTGATATAAAAGTCAGGTATGGTTTCATTTGGGCGTATTTTACATTGTTGCACCCTTGCCCAGTCTATAACTTTGGGGAAAATCTGTGGTAAATTTTCACAGAGGCGGTCACAGAGCTCCCTGCATTTTTCTCTCTCGCATTTGCATCTACATTGTCAAAATCTTCCAAAGGTTGTTTCCAACCTGCTACCCTTCGGCTTTGTTTTGGGGGACTAGTAACTCAATTAGCTGATACAGGTCAGAGAACCCTGGATCATAGGTCTTACGTGTTCATTGGAATTCCCTGGCAAACCCAAGGGGGTCTTGAGTTGGGTCGGGGAATCCGGACACCAGGTCTTTCAACTCTGTTTTGATCCAGGGTGTATACAATATATTAGGGTCCCCTCTCCTGGTGGGTTTTATTTTAAAGGGAGAAACTACTATTTTATCTTCTTTTCTAGCTATTTCGGATCCTTTTACAGTTTGAGGTGAGGGAATAGGGGAAGGAAGGGGGAAAATGAAATTGTCAGGACAAGGAAATTCAGAGAACAGAGGGTTAGGGGGAGCAGAAGGAGAGACAGTTTTTGGAGCCTTCCTGATTTCAGAAGTGGCTTCTGCTAGTTTCTTTAATTCCAAGACAGTCTCAAATATTTTCTTATTAACTTCCTGGAGGGAGGCAAGTTTATCATGCCCTCTTTGGATGATTCCAAGTGCCAGCTATAGTATGATTCCCATTCATTTTCCTTAATTCGAGAGCCTAATTTCTCTAGTTTAGCGTGTAAGAAAACCAATTTGGGAATATCAAAAGTTCCCCATTTTGGAAACCTCACACCTAAGTAAGATCTTCCCATTTATACAAATACTTGCAAGTAGAGGCGCCGTAATTATCAAATATAAAACCAGCTGGGGTGCCCGAAGGAGGTCGTTCTTCTTGCCTTTCCTCATTCTTAGAGAATTTGTTCCCCTCTTCTGTTTTTCTGAAGGAACCGAATTGTAGTCTAGGGTTTAATGTCGTAGATCAGAGTGTGCTGGTTGTGGGTGGGGCTCCTCAATGTTTCACCGCTGAGTTGGACCCACCCTCTTACAGTTTCTCTCTTCAGGGGTCTAGTACCTCCCAGAGGGCTCAAAATGCCAAGTGATCAGCTCTTATATGTGTTTCCTGGACCAGCCTTCTTTTAATTAATTTGTTGGGAGGTTCCCTATGGGGCCACTTGCACCTCGGGGAATCACCCCAGGCAACTCCCAATCAGGGCCCTGGTCACCCAGGGCTGCCTTAGGTCTGGGAGGAGTAAGCTGTCCCTAATCTTTGGAGCTGAGAAACCCAGTCTCTCATTTATCTACAAACAAGACACTTGGGTTCCTTGCGCAAGTGCACAGACAAGCCAACTGAGATTAGTTTTGAGAGGAAAAAGGCAAAGGAGAAAGCCCTTTAGAGTGCACTTCCAAATCAAATTAGGATCCCAAACAACAACTTCCTAGGAAGAGAACCCACAGCTCACAATAAACCAGGACCATCAACCAAGAGCGGGAGGTCCGGGTCTCAGGAGGACTTACCAGGTTCCTGCCCAAGGAGCAGCTCGAAGTGGAGGGCGTCAATGGGCCCATGCTGGTACCTTAGCTCCGGGTTAGGGCAACTCCTTTGAGGTCCTGAGTCTTCTCTGAGCCCCATGCTGAGCGCCAGAATTGTGGTTGGAAAAATCCAAACTCTGAAATATCTGAAAGAAATTTATTCTGAGCCAAATTTGAGGACCATGGCCCGGAGCGACTCTCAAGAAGCCTTGAGCAAGTGGACTTACTGTGGCTGGGTTACAGTTTGGTTTTATACATTTCAGAGAAACAGGGGTTACAGGTAAAGTCATAAATAGTGGGAGGCATACATTGGTTTGGCCCTAAAAGGTGGGACACCTGGAAGGTGGGGGACTTACAGGTTATTGGTGGGTTTAAAGATTCTTTGGCTGCCAATTGGCTGAGAGAGTTAGGCTTTATCTAAAAGACCAGAAAGGAAATGCTTAATTTAAGATAAAGGTGTGAGCACTCTGGGAGGTCCAGACAGGAGAACCTTTCAAGTTAAGATAATGATCTGCTAGAATGCTTGAGTTAAGATGGGGGCTTTCTATCTTTGAGGTGATGTTAATGCTATACCAGGATCAGGTTGGGAAGTAAACCACACTATATTTGGTTAACAAAACCTGCTTATTGGGATTTTACCATTTGTGACTCATCTGGCCCCCTTAGGAAGGAATTTTGAGCAAAAGGAAAAGATCAGAATTCAGTCCTCAAAGGCCAGGCTCCCTGTCTCCCAGAGCAGAGAGCGCATTTCCTTCCCCTGCTCTCTGCACCCACCTGGAAAGGCTGCTACCTGCTTGTGTCCTGGCCCACCTGGCCCTGGGGGGTCTCCCTGCAGCCTTCTGGAGCCATGAGGCTGGGGAAAACTAAAGCACAGGGCCCAAAGCTGGCTTCTGGGGGCCAGGATGTGTCGCTTGGACCTTGGTCCTCCTCTCTCAGTTTGTCCTTGCTGCTGTAGGTGCTTTCGGGCTCCCATGGAGCCTTGGGAAGGTGGTGCTTCCTGCTGACAGCAAGATTTCAGGGCTCCAGGGAGGGAGCTTCCTTGAGCCAGGAGATGTGCCCCTCCATGCCGGTCATAAGAAAGAGATACAAAGATGAGTATGATGGAAATTTTTAAGAATTCTCAGTTTTATCTGCACACAGGGAATAACATTTGAAAGGCCCTGGGAGGCAGCAGGCGCTTTTTGATTAGTTTGATGACATGGCCATTTGGACTGCCAGGAAGATGAGTGGATGTAATAATTAATACATCTTACTGTTTTACAGGGCAGTAAAATAGGGAAACGGGATCCAGTCTGTGGTTTTCTCCAGTCTGTGGTTTTCTCCTTTTAACTGGGTTCTTGTTTGCATACGTGTGTGTGTTTTCCCAAGTTTAAACTTTCAGGGTTATATAACCATTCCCCTTGGCTTATAATCAAATTTCCAGATTAACTAGAGGTGCCCTGCACAGACTGGGAGTTGGCGTGGAGGGGAGCCACGTGACAATGTCCAGCTTTCCGGTTGGGGCTGCTCTCTAAGCAATGGCATTTACTTGCAGGTCAGGGAAGAGAGTTGTTTGAAGATAGATCATGGTACCCATTTTAGAGCCTGTCAGGCCAATGCTCTGAGCATCTCCAGGTTGAAAAACTGTAACCATTTAAAGTTAGGAATCCTATCAAACTCTGTCCCTTATAAAGAATGTTCAGTGCATTTGAGATGTCTATACTGGCGGGAAGCATTCAAAAGAAAGTCAAAATTTCCGGTTATTGGAGTTCTGATTTAAGTGGTGTGTTCAATTCTCTGTGGATTAGAACAATGTAATTCTTGGAAACAGTATCTTGCGGGGCTGGGATCCTAAATGTTTCCTTTCTTCTCCTGCTTGCTTCCTTCTTTCAACTGAGTTACCATGTCCTAGATGCTGATTAAAATGAAAATTACGGCTATCTCTGTAGGATTTGCAAATGTAGTGGGGGAGAGATTATGGGTAGGACTGACTGAACATTTCAAACTTCTTTTTGTAGAACACTGTATCTGTGTGATGGTTAATTTTGTATGTCAACTTGGCTGGGCCACCATGCCCAGATTATTCTGGATGCTTCTATAAAGGTGATTTTGAGTAATACTAACACTTAAATTGGTGGACTTTGAGTAAACTAGATTACTCTTCATAACATGGGTGGGCCTTGTCCAATCAGTTGAAGGCCTTAGGAGACCAAAGACTGACCTCCCAGTGTGAGAAGGAATTCTGACTGCAGGCTGCCTTTGCATTCCAGCTGCAACTCTTCTCTGGGTCTCCAGCCTGCCAGCCCACCCTGAAGATTTGGGACTTGCACCCCCACAGTTATATGAGCCAATTCCTTAAAATCTCTTTCTCTCTCTCTCTCTCTCTCTCTCTCTCTCTACACACACACACACACACAGTCATCTCTCAGCATCTATAGGGGATTGGTTCCAGGACCCCCATGGATACCAACCACTGATGCTCCAGTCCCTGCAGAAAATGGCATAGTATTTGCATATGTAACCTACACACATCCTCCTGAATGCTTTAAATCATCTCTAGATTACTTATAATACCTAACAAAACGTAAATGCTGTCAACAGTTGTTATACTTTATCATCTAGGGAACAATGAGAAAAAGAAACAGTCTGTACATGTTCAGTACAGATGCTTCCCCACCCACCTCACCCCTGCCAATATTTTCCATCCTTGTCGGTCGAATCCACAGGTGCAGAGCCCATGGATCCGAAGGGCCAAGCATGTATCTATGCACGTCCTGTTGGCACTGTTTCTCTGGAGAAGCCTGATACAAACACTGTATTGGTGGTTGATAGAACCTCGTGTCTCCCCTAAAACCCAGAACAACTAGTCTCTTCCCGCTGCCCCTGGGCCTCCAGAGTTTACGGAGAGGATTAATAGCTCTGGGCTCCAGGCTGCGGAGGCTCCCTATAGAAATGCAAAGCACCAGCCCAGCGGGACTCCTCCCTGCCCAGAAATAACAGGTGGGAGACTGAGGCCCCTCAGGCATGGTTTCCGGCTCCTCTGCCCTCCAGAGCTGGCCCAGGGGGAGCCCGGCCTCCAGTGGCCGGGGGAAGGCAAACATTTCAGTCCTAGGAAAGCATCTCACACCTTTGCAACATGCCTGGCGCAGAGACGGCCTCCCAGTCACTGCGGTCCTCCTTTTGAGTGAGCCACTCAGTGTAAATTCAGCAGATGGGTATGTCAGTTTGAACCCCAAATCCCCCAACCCCCCCCATGCCCCCATCTTTTAGTTCTCAGTCCGGTTTGCTGTTTTAGTGAGGTTTGGAGGATAAGCTAGAAAGACCGCGAGTAGGCATAGAAGTGTGAAAATGTGACCTGCAAATAAAACAGACCAGATGATCATCCCTTGACCTTGCATTTTCCCAAAAGAGACTGATATTTTTTCTTTTTTCTTTTCCTTCATTTTTGTTTGTTTGTTTGTTTGTTTTGTTTTTATATATAGAATCTTGCTCTGTCACCCAGGCTAGAGTGCATTGGCATCATCACAGCTCACTGCAGCCTCAAACTCCTGGGCTCAAGAGATCCTCCTGCCTCAGCCTCCTGAGTAGCTGGGACTACAGGCACACGCTACCATGCTGGGCTAATTTTTCTTTCTTTCTTTTTTTTTTTTTTTTTTGTAGAAATGAATCTTGCTCAGGCTGATCTTGAACTCCTGGCCTCAAGCAATCAATCCTCCCACCTCAGTGTCCCAGCATGCTGGGATTACAGGCATGAGCCACAGCGCCCAGTCCCCCCTTGTTTTTTCTTACCATAAAAATGATATATTACTCATTGAAAATATTCAAACACCAGGGAAAGTATTAAAAAGAAAGCTGAACTTTACCACCCTGAGAAAATCGCTGTTAAAATTTAGTGTATATTTTTCCAGATATCTATGTATGTGAGTGTGTTGGTTTACGAGGGCTGCCATAACGAAGGACCACAGAGTGGTTTAAACAACAGAAACTTGCTTTCTCTTCATTCTGGAGGGTAGAAGTCTGTTCCAGGTGTCGGCAGGGTTGGTTTCTCCTGAGGCCTCTCTTCTTGGCTTGCAGATGCCCGTCTTCCCCCTATGTCCTCACATGGTCTTCCCTCTGCTCCACGCCCATGTCCAAGTTTCCTCTTCCATCAGGACACCAGTCCCATTGGATTAGGCCCCATCTGAAGACCTCATTTTAGCTTAATTACTTCTTTAAAGACCCTATTTCCAAATACAGTAACACTCTGAGGTACCAGGTGTTAGTACTTAACATATGAATTTTGTTGGGACATAGTGTGTTTGTGTGTACTTACAAATAGATTTACACCAAGGAGATGCTATTACCCTTGTTTTTCTGTAACTGCTTTTTCACTCATCAACATGTCTTTCTAAAACAATAAATATAACCGTTTCTCATGACTACTTAGTATTCCATTGTATGCGACTATCATAATTTATTAGCCAACTCTGGTTTGATATAAATTAAATTTTTTCCTAATATTTCACTATTATAAACTACATTGCAATGGACATCTTTTGGACATTTGGTAAATTTCTAGAAATTAAATTCTGGATCAAAGGAAAAGCTTATTTTAAATTTTGATACAGATTATTATTCTGCCCTGCAGTGTATATAAGCTCGACATCAGAGTATGAGACATCCATTTCCTCTTATGCTTGCCAACACTGGGCCCTGAGATTCTTTTTAAATTTAGGCCAATCTGATGAACCCATGTACCTAATAGTTATTATCTGCATTGTTTTGATTATTCGTGATATTGAACACATTTTTAATGTGTTTTGGCCATTTGCTTTTCTTTTTATGAATTAGCTCTTCGTGTCCTTTGTCTATTTTTCTGACAGGGTATTACTACTTTTATTTTTCACTTGTAAAGGCTCTTTATGTGTTAGAAAGATAAGCCCTTTGCTGTCAGATATTTTTAAAGTGTATAGTTTGTCTTTCTATTTTGGTAGTATAGGAGCGATTGATTTTTAAAGAGGTCAAATTTATTACTATTTTGGGGGCTATGAGTAAAAATGTCATAACCACCGCATAATTATTAGTATAGTGTTAAAAGTTTAGTCTGAAGATGCCTCCTTACTTATTTTGAGTCTGGCCTACAGGTTTCCCTACGCATAGTGAGCTGCAGCCTGACTGGATGTGAACACAGACTGTAGCCTGCTCTTGGAAGAAGTAGCCAAGTCTCAGCCAATCCCAGCAGCCAGACTTCAACCACTCACAGGTGCCAACTGTTCAAACTGTGTTCAAATAGGGCAGACACAAAGCTGCAACCAATCAGCTGTTTCTTAATTTATCTCAAGTTTTTCTTTTAACAATAGAATATTTATAGCTCCTTTTAAAAATCTTTGCTCTACCAGAATTTCTTTTTGTGTGTAAGGCATACGGTAGACTCCTTGACACCCAAATAATTCTCCAGTTGCCTCAGTATTATTTATGGATAACTAATCTTTTCCCCCTTTGACTTGAAATGCCTCCTTGATCATATATTAAATTCTCATTTATTACACGGTTCTGCTTTTTAGACTCTAGTTTCTTCCACTGATTTGATTATCTGTGTCTGTGCCAGTAACCACACTCTTTTAATAGTTTTATAATATATTTTGATATCAAAGAAGTACACATTCATTTCCCAAAAAAATTCATGATTATTCTCATGTGTTCTCCTTTGGCTTTTTAAAAATAATTTGTGTTGTCGATTTGGTTGAAGTGTATAGAAGAGCTCACAAGACAAAGTCTGTGGCTTGATCAGTGTTCGCAAGGGAAAACACTCTGTTCCCACCATGCAGATCAGGAAATAGAACATCCCCGGAACTTCCAAAGCTCCTGTCATGTCCCCGCCCAGTCACTGGTGCCTCACCAAAGGTAACCGCTGTGCTGATGTCGATCACCACATCCATTTTGGCTTTGCTTATATATACACGCATTTTAAAATTTCAATTATGATAAAAAACACACAGCATAAAATGTACCATCTTAACCCTTTTTAAGTATAACCCTTTTGACACTTAAAAAGTGTTACACTTAAAAATGTTAAGTACATTCACATTGTTGTGCAACCAATTTCCAGAACTCTTTTCATCTTGTAAAATAAAACTCCATACCCACTAAACACTAACTCCCCATCCCACCTCTAACTTCAGCCCCTAGCAACCACCATTCTGTTTTCTGGCTCTGAATTCGACTTCTCTAGGTACCTCATAATGGTGAAATCATGCAATATTTGTATTTCTTGTGACTGGTTCATTTCACTTCACATAATGTCCCCAAGGACATGTCGTAGCTTGTTTCAGAATTTCTTTCCTTTTTAAGGCTGAATGATATTCCATTGTATGAATATGCCACATTTTGTCTATTCATCCTTCTTATCAATGGACACTCATAGCTCACTATAATCTCAAACTCCTGGGCTCAAGCAATCCTCCTGCTTCAGCCTCCCAAGTAGCTTGGACTGCAAGCATGAGCCCCAATGCCTAGCTAATTTAAAAAAAAAAATTTGCAGAGACAGGGTCTTACTATGTTGCCTAGGCTGGTCTCAAACTCCTAGCCTCAAGTGGTCCTCCTGCCTCAGCTTCCCAGAGTGCTAGGATTAGAGGCATGAGCCACCACACCTGGCTGATGTCCCCTTTTTGATTCCTGATATGGTAATATACATCTTTTTTCTTTTTCTTCATCAGCCTGGGCTTTGTTGATTTTTTTCTATTGTTTAGTTATTTTCTAATTACTTAATTTTTGCTCTTTTCTTTATTATTTCTTTCTTAGTACTTTCTTTGGGTTTAATTTGACAATTAAACTTGTCAATTTTAATTCTTGAACTAGATGGGTAGTTAATTTTTAATCTTTCTGGTTTTCTGAACTATTCATTTTAAGCTATACACTTCCCTCTAAGTATGGCTTCCTCTAAGTATAGCTGCATTCCACATGTTTTGTTATGTAATGTTTTTGCTATCATTCAGTTAAAACATTTTACAATTCTATTGAGAATGCATTTTTGACCCATAGGTTATTTAGCAGTGTATTGCTTAAAATCCTAATATTAGGGAATTACCTACTTATCTTTTCTTATTGATTTCTTACTTAATTCCATTGTCATCATAGACACAATTTGAATGATGTCAGCATGATTTCAATACCTTGAGGTTTTGTTCTTTGTGTTGTTGTTCTGGGGTTTTTTTCTTTTTTCTTTTTAAATTATCAGGTTAGTGAAAAAACTTTGAAGTTTTAAAATTTGTTTTATGTTCCAGTATAAGGCTGGTTTTTGATAAAAGATCCACATGGACATAAAAATTGTACAGTTAGTTGTTTGCCACATTTAGAAAATTTCAGTTAGGACAAATTTGTGAATTTTGTGATTCAAATCTTGCATATCCGTAATGGACATTTTGGAGTTTTGTTTGCTTTTGTCTACTTTTTCCATTCATTTGTGAGAGAAGTGTGTTAAAATCTCCCACTCTGATGATGGATTTGTCTATTTATTCTTTTGGACATGCCAATTTTTGCATTATATTTTTTGGACCTATGTTATTAGGAACATAGAAATGGGAATTGTAATATCTTCTTGGTGAATTGACCCAATTATCATCATAAAATGCTCCTCTTTATCTCCAGCACTACTTCCTACACGAAATCCTACTTTGCTTGATATTAATACTATTTCACTAACTATTTAAGTGTTTGCATGTATATCTTTTCCACCCTTTTACTGGTGTACATCTTGTAACCTCAAGTGGTTAGATCTTTGTTTTACCCAGTCTGTCAATCTTTGTCTGTTAACTGAAATATATAATTCATTTATATTTAATGTAATTTTAGATATGTTTTGGTTAAAATCTATTATATTGCCAATTTTTTACTCTTATTTATTCTGTTTCTTTTTCTTTCCTTGCCTTGTTTTGGATTAATCAAATATGTTTTAGTTTTTATGATTCCACCCACCTCCTCCATTCAGCTTGTTAGTAATGTATTGTCTTACTAATCATTTAGTGATTACCCTAGGGATTACAACATGCAATCTTGTTTTATTAAAGTCTTATTTAATAAAGTGGTTAAGTAGTACTTTTCCACTTCCTAGACAACGCGAAGACCTTATAGTACCTCAATGTCATTTCTCCCTTCTAGTCCATTATGCTATTATATATTTTTATTTCTATATATTTTCAACTCACAAGACTAGATTGTTGTTTTAAACATTCAGTAGCCACTATTTAATTTTACCCACATAGTTACCTTTTTCATTGCTCTCCATTCTTTCCTGGGTGACCATGCTTCCTTCTGACATCATTTTCCTTCTGTCTTAAACACTCCATCAAGTACTTTTCTTAGTGCAGTTCTGTTGCCAATACAGTGTCTCATTTTCTGTTTCCAAAAATGTCTTTGTTTTTCCTTAAATTTTGAAGGATATTTTTGCTGGATATAGAATTCTAGAATGGCACTTGTTTATTGTTTCATCATATTGAAGATTTTATTGGATTGTGTCCTGGCTTCTGTTATGTCACTATTTTTCTGGCTTTTTGAGGATAATTTGTACCCTTTTAAGATTTTTTTTCTTTATGCTTTGTTTTCAGCAGTTTTACTATATTGTGCCTAGGTGTGGTCTTCTTTGAATTTTTTCTGCTTGGGGTTTGCAGAGTTTGAAGGTATAGATTGATGTTTTTTGCCAATTTGGGGAAAGTTCTTAGATGTTATCTTCAAATATTGCCTCTGTTCCATGCTCTCTCCTCTCCCCTTCTGGGATGCCAGTAATATACTCTCAAGATCTTTTTACACTGTATTCCATATGTCTCATATTCTTTTTTATATTTTCTAATTTTTTTGATCTCATTTCTTTAGTTTTGGTATTTTCTTCTGAACTCTCTTCTAGACCACTAATCCTGTCCTCAGCTGTATCTAATTTGCTGCTAATCCCATCAGCAAAGTTCTTAATTTCAGTTACAGTATTTTTCAGTTTTATCATTTCCATTTGGTTTTTTTAATATAGACTCTAATTCTATAGTAAATTCTCCATTTTGTTATCTACTTTCTTCATCATATTGATTAAAGTTATTTTAAAGTCCCTGTCTGATAAGGTCTATGTTTGGATCACCTGTGAATTTGTTTTTAATGCCCTTTTTCTTCTTAGTTCTGTCTTTTTGTGTGCTTATTAATGTTTAGCTGAATGTATGACATTATATGTAAAAAAAAAAAATGGTATAGCCTCTGGATGGTGTTCTCTTCCTCCAGAGATGATTTATTTAGCTTCTTCTAGTTAGAGTACAAGAAAATCATCTTAATCCAACTGGGGATTCATTTTATTCAAAGCTGGATTTCATTCTTCATAAGAGCTGCTCTATTTCTGATTTGGTCTAACTCCAAAATATACTCTTTTAGGAGTCCCATTCAAAAACTTAGGGTGAAAATAATAAATAAATTAAAAATAAATAAATAAATAACCCAGGTGTGGTTGGTTACTTGGGAGGCTGACCTGGGAGGTTTGCTTGAGCCCAGGAATTCAAGGCTTCAGTGAGCTCTAATGGTGCCACTCCACTCCAGCCGGAGCAACAAAGCAAGACCCTGTCGCTATAAAAAGAAAACAAAACAAACAAGCAACAACAAAAAAATCCCAACTTACAGTGTTTACCTGGGCCACTCCTCCTTAGCAGACCCTGACCTCTGATTTTGATCTTTTCAAGCTCATTGAGACTGTTGGTAGTTCTACATATCTTTTCAAAATTTAGCAGCCACTTTCTGCTTCGTTTCTTCACCTTTAAGGTCTGTGCTGTTTAAGAATTGACAAATGCCTTTAGGAGAAAAGCTGCTCAGACTGTTAGGCTAAATTCTCTTGCTTCCTTTCTATTCTGATATGGCCTCGAGTTCTAGGTGCCTTGGAAGCCTTGAACTCCAATTTCAGTCTCCCAAGTCCCATGAAATTACTGAAAGCTCTGTTCAGCTTGTTTGCCTTTTTGTTTGTGCTACTTATGCTGGGCCAGTGCCTTGAGGGGGGAAATTGGGAGAATGTTGAGTTCATTGCGTCTCTTGATCTTATTAATAGTTCTTTATGTTCTGGCTTTCTTTATAGCTCTCTGATGCCTTCAAATGGAGTGTGTGTGTGTGTGTGTGTGTGTGTGTGTGTGTGTGTGTGTTGCAGTTGTTTTAATTGTGTTCAGTGGGAGAATTGATTGGCTACTGGCAGCTTTGTCATACCCATGAGTGGAAATTCATCTTGAATTTTTAAACTTTGTTTTTGTTCCCCCATGGCCCCACTTGCCTCTCACCTGAGTACACCCCTATTTCAATGATGCCATTAATCACACAATATCTGGTTGCCAGTTGCTAACCTGAGTAATTCCAACTTCTCTGTCTCCTCATAGTCACTTTCTTTGATTGTGAGTGCTCCTAAAGAAAGTCACCAAATTATACTACTTGGGTCAGCTACAAGTCTGAGTTGCAAATTTGAGGCATCATTCTAGCCATGTCAACCATTTCTCTTTAAGTTTTCTGTGTTCTTCACAACCACTATTTCCCACACTCTCAAATGTTCAACCCCATTCCTGTCTCCATCACTGTCAGCTGATGATCTGGAACTCTGAGTTTATTAGGGTCTGAATGTATTGAGGTTTCTACCTCAAGAGTTCTGTTTTCTTGTCTATCTTCTCCCCCTTCACTCTTGGCTCAGAGGAAGACATAGCTCTCCTCTTTTATGAAAGAATCTCTGTCCTTGATTTCATCTCACTTAACTCCTAAGTCTTTCTCGATTCTCTTAACGCTCTATTTTCTCATCTTTTGTCAATAAACATGCTTAAATCTCCCCATCCCCAAACAAAAATTCTTGATTTAATTCTGTTAACCTCTCTTGCTACTATCTTCTAAGAAGTGATGACCAACTTTAAAAAAAGAAGTAACGTGGCTGAGCGCAGTGGCTCACACCAGTAATCCTGGCACTCTGGGAGGCCGAGGCAGGAGGATCACTTAAGCTCAGGAGTTCAAGGCCAGCCTGAGCAAGTGTGAGACCCTGTCTCTAATAAAAATAGAAAAATTAGCTGGGCATGGTGGCATGCACCTGTAGTCCCAGCTACTTGGGAGGCTGAGGCAGGAGGATCACTCAAGCCCAGGAGTTTGGGGTTTCAGTGAGCTGTAATGATACCATTGCACTCTAGCCAGGACGACAGAGTGAGACTCTGTCTAAAAAAAAAAAAAAAAGGAAGTAAACTATTTTATTATCTCAACTTCCTCACCACCCATTCACTCCTTGCAACTTAGTTTCTATCCCCATCATTGTATAGAAACTCTTCAATAGCCTCCTTTGACCTAAATCCAAAGTCCAGTGGCCTCTTCCCAGTTTTAATCTCCTTTGACTTCTCTGTAAAATGTGACCGATTGCTTCTTGTCATTCCTTCCCTGTTTGGCTTTTCTGACATGATTTGTCCTTGGATTTTCTACTTCTTTAACAGGTTTTTCTGTCTCCCTTGCCACATAATCTTCCTTCTTTTACTCTCTCAGTGCACACGTTCTCCAAGTCTCTGTTCTGAGCCTTCTCCTTTTCTTCTCTTCCCCCTCCTCCCCCCTCTGACTACCACATTCACACTCACAACTTATATTATTAATATTACCTTAAGGAAGGTAACACCCCCAAATTTATTTTCAGTTGCATTTACACTTCTGTTTAATAACTTGAAATTCCAGCTACCTCCTGGACATCTGTCCCGGGATGTTCTACCAACATCTCAAACTCAACATGTCCAAAATGAGTTCATTTCTCCCCAAATCTGCTACTTTTCCTGATTATTCTTTCTCTGTTGATGGTACCAAGAAGCTCCCAGTAACTTGGGCCTTAAAAGTTATAGTCATCATTGACTCCTTTTCTTGTTTCATCCTCCAACAGCTCAGACGTTATGTTTTTTACATGTGCCCTTCCTTCCACCATTTCCACTCTTAAGTTATTGCTTTTATAGTAACAAGGTGATTTGGTTCCTGTTTCTGCGTCTTCTAATCTACTTGGCTTGCTGCCACTAGACTAATGTTGCTTAATATGTGTTGAATGAATAACCAAAGCATAGTTTTAATCATGTTACCTGCTGGTCACCTCCCTCATGTTGACTAAATGAAATTCAGGCTTCTTAGCTTAGTTCCAAGCCCTTTGAATCTGGTTCCAGGATCTCTCTCTACTTTTTCAGCTTTAAGTCTTTTGTGTATCCTGCATTTCAGTCAAATACACCATCGCTTTCCAAGCTTTGTCCTGCAATACAACAGTGCCCTTCAGGAGGTTGATACTGTTTCTTGATAAAAATGTTCTGCAGTAATTAAATTTAACCAAAGTCAGACGGCTTTCTTGCACAATCTCTCAAAGCCTTTACTATTCTGATATATGTTGTGAACCTCCAATTGAGGGGAAAAGCATGTGGTATTTCTCAATGCCATTTAACCATGAATCCTGTTTAAGAGACTATAACTTATCTCACAAGACACTAATGTTCCAAGAAACACATTTTTAAACAGGCTGATACAGATGCCTCTTTATTCCCCAAACATACTCCCTTTCTCACATCATTCTCTTAGATTAGAACAGTGGTTCTCAACCAAGCTTGCCCTCCAAAGGAAATTTAGCAATGTCTGGAGATGTTTGGGTTGTCACAACTGGGAGCAGTTTTAACTAGTGGGTAGAAGCCAGAGATGCACTAAACATCCTGCAATGCACAGGACAGCGCCCCACAGCAAAGAATGATCCACCTGCAATGTCCATAGTGCCGAGGTTGAGAAACCCTGATCTAATAATACTCTTCTCACTTCCTCCCTCTGCCATTCAAAGCTCTATCCATTTCTTAAAGTCCAGATCAAACATTGTCTTTTCAGCGAGTACTTGATTTTACCACTTAGATTTTCTTCTCTATAGCACTGTATATATTGCTTTTGTAGCATTTATCTAATTCTTTCCTATATTATACATATTTATGTACATTTAACACACATCATACTAGACTATAATGTTATCGAGAGTAGGGACAATAAATATTGTGATCCTTTTCTTCTCTCTCCAAAGAGCTAGCACTGTAGTAAGTTCTTGCTTCAAAAACAAAATGAAGCTTTATTTAATTCTTCTTTTTCAGTTACCTCCCAAACGTAATTGTTCACCCAGCCTTGTCAGTTTTTTCCTTCATGTTTTCCCTACATCTTTCTTTTTCTTTCCTTATGCAGAGCCACTGCCCCGGAGTGGGCACCATGACTCCGTGTCCCTGGTACAGTAGGGAGGGGAAGTGTGCTGGAGAGAGCCCACCCTGACGGCCCACTGCCTCAATCTGACCCCTGGCTCTGCCCCTTCCTACCTGCCTGGCCTCAGGGAAAGGATTTGCCTTCCCCAGGCACTATAGTTCTTCATGCCAAGGTGGAGGTGATTATATCTGCCTGGCAGGGATTAGTAAGGATTAGAGCGAGTAGATGAAGTGCCTGAATCACAGTGGGTGCTCTACAGTGGGCTCTACCAGTCAACAGCCTAAAGGGCTCTTCCTGCCTCAGATTCAGCTCCAAAGCCTTCTCTGATCCTCCATCATCCACACACCCAAGCTGCTGGGATTCAAGGCTCAGGGCCACTGTTACCAACGGAGTCAAAGGAACTTACCGCTAATTCTCCTTTCCAAACACTCAAGTCTTGACAAACTAGTCCCTTTACTAGAGTACTTCAAACAGGCCTGAGCACGCTCATGTCCATATTCTGGTTCATGGGGTTCTCCCCACTTGGAAGTCCCCCTCTTCTATCTACAAATCTTACCCAAATCCTGCCCCAGCCTTACTTCTTGGTTCAGTTAAGTCTTCTCAGACTTTCTCTGCCTACAAGGATCCTTCCCCTTTCTGAACGTTTGGAGTCCTCATAGTCTGTTCCACTGATGGACGGTCAGTTTCCATCAGCTGATGACGTTTCTTATGTGGGGAACTAAGAAAATGCACCTACTGTGACTATCTAACCTTTTGTGTGTTTTCTTGTTTCCTTGTTTTCTCATTTTAAATGGGAAGCTGCTTGAGGACAACAACTGTATCTTATTCCTCTTTACCAAAGTTACCTTGCACATGCTAGGGGCTCCAGAAATGTTCAGTCCAAAATATTCAGTCTTCTTTTAACTTGGAGTGTGTCTTAAAATGCCTTTTTTTTTTCTTTTTTTTTCAGGCCTCCTGCCCACCTTTGGAGGGTCCCTCAGGTGCAGGCCAAAATGGAGGTGATATCAAGGCCCTGGGTTTTACCTGGGTTAGACGGGAGGGGTTGCAGAGGGAGGTGCCACACAACGGGCTCTGAGAGAATTCTCATAGACAGGGAATAACACCGGTCACATACTAACATTTTAATTAACAATTTTAATGGCTTATCCAAAATAATCCTCCTGATTTGGAAGGATTAAATTCCACTTGACAAAACTACCAATCCATGTGGAAAGAAGTCTCATGTGCTGCTCTTGTAGTTACCACAGGGTCTGGTGGGACAAGAGGGTTGCTCAGCAAAGTGCGCAGCTGGTGGGAGCCACTGTTCCCAGGCAAAGGAAAACAGCTTTGTCCCAGGGCCAGCATCGTAAAAGCAACACAATTTGGAAAGAATCTCAAGCCTACAAAGGTGCTGTAAGAATAGGAATAGTACATATTAATAGCACACACCATACACACTTTTACCGATTTACATTTTTGTCCCATTTTATTATTTGTGTCATTGTCTCCCTCTTTTATACTAAAATACTTTCACAATTTTTCTCTTTTTTGTAACTTCAACATTTCCTTTTTTTAAAAATAAAGTGTTCACATGTAGAAAACCCTAAAGATCACACACACACACACAGAAACTGTTATAACTGATAAACGAATTCAGTAAAGTTGCTAGAGACAAAATCAACACACAAAAATTAGTTGCATTTTTATACACTAACAATGAACAATCCAAAAAGGAAATTAAGAAAACAGTCCCAGCCGGGTGCGGTGGCTCACGCCTGTAATCCTAGCACTCTGGGAGGCCGAGGCGGGTGGATTGTTTGAGCTTAGGAGTTCAAGACCAGCCTGAGCAAGAGCAAGACCCCATCTCTACTAAAAATAGAAAGAAATTAATTGGACAACTAAAAATATATAGAAAAAATTAGCCGGGCATGGTGGCACATGCCTGTAGTCCCAGCTACTCGGGAGGCTGAGGCAGAAGGATTGCTTGAGCCCAGGAGTTTGAGGTTGCTGTGAGCTAGGATGACGCCACGGCACTCTAGCCCAGGCAACACAGTGAGACTCTGTCTCAAAAAAAAAAGAAAAGAAAAGAAAAGAAAACAGTCCCATTTATAATAGCATCAAAAAGAATAATATGCTTAGGAATAAACTTAACCAAGGAGATTAAAAAAAAACTTGTACACTGAAAACTACAAAACATTGCTGAAGGAGATTTAAGAAGACACAAATAAATGGAAAGACATCCCATGTTCATGGAATGGAAGAATTAAGATTGTTAAAATGTGTGTACTACCCCAAACAATCTACATATTCCATGTTATCGCTATCGAAATCTTTATTGTCATGACTTAAAAATGATTTTTCAACATAAAAAAATTTCAAACATTTTCAACAATGATTTCCTTCACATTTACTAGCTGATGCTTGACATTCTGCTATAAGTCAAAGTCCTTCCTGCCCTTCTATTTATTTACAGATAGTCCCAGACTTATGATGGTCTGATTTATGATTTTTTGACCTTATGAAGGTACAAAAGCTATAAGCATTCAGTGGAAACCATACTTCAAATACCCATACAACCATTCTGTTTTTCACTTTCAGTACAGTACTTGATAAAGTACATGAGATATTCAACACTTTTTTTTTATAAAACAGGCCTTGTGTTGGATGATTTCACCCAACTGTAGGCTAACGTAAGTGTTCTGAACCCTGTTTAAGGTAGGCTATGCTAAGCTATAATGTTCAGTAGGTTAGGTGTGTTAAATGCATTTTTGACTTTTGATATTTTCAACTTACAATGAGTTTACTGGAACATAACCCCATTGTAAGTGAGGGGCATCTGTATTTGTTGCTTTGTTAATTCATTCATTCATCATTAATTCATTCATTCATTTAGGTATTTATTATTGATATGGATTCATAGATTCCTATTTTTAATGGGCTGTAATTAATTACTGCTTTCTATTACTTTGTGCTGAAATTGTTCCAGAGTTGCCCAGTAGGAGCCCCTTCCAGCTGCTCCTCATCCTGTATACCATTTTTTGAGCATTTGCTTACTTTCTGGCAAAACAAAATGTTTAGCATCTTTTAAAATCCCAGGTAACATTAAGAGAGAGAAAGAGAGGAGAAAAGAAAGAAAGAAAACCAAGGGGAAAGGATGGAAGAAAGATAAATGAGGAGGGGCATTGTGGGGAGGTTGTCAGCACAGATTCGGATCCATTGGTCCCTCTCTGAGAGGGAGCCCATCTCCTCTTGTCCTGGAGAGGGGAGTGTGGCAGACTCTGTATGCTGGGCCCGTGCAGCTGATGGGCTTTATGTATTGGTCATGGTTCTGTCTGTTGCAAATGATGAAAACCCAACCAAAAATGGAAGAGAGAGAATGTATTGGCTTATATGACTGAAAAATATTGAATCAATTTCAAACAAAGCTGGGTCGAGACTCTTGAATAGATGCCAGAAATCCCTCTCTCTCTCTCTCTCTCTCTCATTGCCGCTTGGCTTTATTCTGTGTTTGCTTTATTCTTGGTTAGCCTCTTCTTCCAAGTGGGCAGAGGTGCCCCTGGCCCTTCTAGATCAATGCTACTAGTTCAGTAACTCACGCAGAAAAAAAACACCTCTTTCCCAGGACTGTGACAAAGATCCCAAAGCATCCCTGATTGGTCCAGGCCTGAAGCAATCACTGTGCCTGGGAGGGGCAGTACTCTGACTGGCCAGGCCTGGGCTAGGGGCTCCCCTCCAGAGCCGGAAGTGTGGGTGAAGTTCCCCAAAGCACATGGGCTGGGAATGGAGGGAGGGGTGGTTCCCCAAAGAGAACTTGGGAATGCTCCTGCCAAAGAGGGGAAGGAGATGTTGGGAAAGATAACACAAGACTTTGGGGCATATGGAACACAGGGCACGGGATGGCGTCAGAATTTTTACTTTGAGATGCACGAATAAACCACAGCCCTGCCATTTCGTCAAGACAACCACTCTCACCTTCCCACTAGGCCCCTTACCAGAAAGAAAAACTTGAACCCTCCCCCTCCAGACCGGGACCTCTGTCCATCTGACCTTGCTCTGACCTGGGAGATGCTGGGGGGCGCCTGGTGCTCACCGAAGACGGGGAGAGGAGGTGATCGTCTCGGCGGCACGGAGGGAGCGAGCAAGCCCTGAGCGCCCGTGGGGCGGCGCCCCTCCATCCGCACAGGCTCTCGTCCCCGTCATTTCGCTCAGGGCCCGGCAGGCCCAACAGGGACGTGTCGGTCACTGCGGTGCGTCAGGTCATGTTAGATGGCAATCGACGCGCTATTAACAGAAGCTGACGGAAAAGCGCTAGCGATCTGCTTATCTGGATGCCACCCTTGCTGAGTACAGGGTCATTATCAGAATTATTCACACAGAATTATAGCAGTTGGAAGTCTGCAGATTATTCATTACATCACCCTCCTTTTAGTCACTCAGCACAGATGGAACCACCTCAAAGGAGCCTGCCCCCGCCCTGCCTCCCCCCCAGCACCCAGCCAGGAGTGAAAGTCCCATTAGGTCAGCCGCAGGTATGGCCTTTTCTGCTCCGGGATCTCTTTTCTGAGCTCGCTGCACCCGCGTGAGCCGAGTTACACCCCAGGAGGGCTTTGGGCGAGGAGGGCTGGGGACACTTCCCAATTCCCCATTCCTGGAATGGTCCTGCCAATCTCAGTCTCAAAATGTCCAAATAGGGTATTTCATTGACCTGTTAAATTTCAGGTCTGCTTTCCACAGCTGCTGCCTGCTTAAGAGGCATCTTGCAAAGGAAACGATACAAGTGTTCACAGGAGAGTCACCCTCGAGAATCCATGGACCCTCCGCAGTGTTCCCCAGCTTGCTCCGGGGTGCCGGCCTTAGTCTGCACCCTCGCCATCCCTCCCCTGCGCCTCCTCCCCCAACAAGCCTACACCTGCCGCCCAAACACACTCAGAGTTCACCCAGCACATGCGAACTCCCAGGTAAGACCCAGCAAAATGGACAGCGGGGCCGTGGGAAAGAGGTGGGAATAGAGAATGTGGTTAACAAGGTGGGTTCAGAGGCGCAGGCTTCCTCATTACCACCGTGCAATAACAGCTCACGGGATCAACCTGCCCTGAACTTGAAGGCAGGCATGGCTGGAGGAGGATCCAGGCTCGTGAGGAGAGAGAGATGCTCTTTAACCGATTTACCGGTTTGCTTATAAATGTGTTTCAAATTCTAGCTATACACTATTTTAAACAGTGCTTCAGAACCAGGCAGCAATTGTCACCCCATCTCTGGGCGTGGCTGCAACAGAAAGTGGTGCCTTTGCAACGTGGTGATTTGTGATGCGTTGCACAAAAACAGAGTCTCAGTCCGCCAACCTTTGTAGGTTCTGAGTGGGCCAGATGTTCCATTTGTTTTTATAGGCCCAGAGGCCAGAAAGTCAGAGGGTGTTCGGTTGGAAGGGATTCCGGAGTGTTTCCAGCTGAAATTCTAATCACCCAGAGCTGTAGGGGGACCCATGCAAAGACGTGGGTGTGACTTTCTCAGGGCTCTGGTAACAATATGCCACAAACTGAGTGGCTTAAGCGACAGAAAGGTATTGCCTCCCAGTTCTGGAGGCTGCAAGTCCAAATTCAAGGTGGCAGGGCTGCTTCCTTCGGAGGGCCTTGTGGGAAGGATCTGTTCCAGGCCTCTCTCCATGGCTTGCAGATCAACGTCTTCATGTTCACATGGCGTTCTCTCTGTCCAAGTTTCCCCTTTTTACAAGGACATCAGTCATATCTTAATGACTCATCTCAACTTGTTACCTCTGTAAAGACTCTATGTCCAAATAAAGTCACATTCTGAGGTACTGAGGCACCAGGAAGCCAATATATATTTTTGGAGGGGCTCCATTCAACCCCTAACACTCTGGTTCTTCTGATCTCACATCCAGTTGTGTTTCTGCTTTCAAGGCAGTGCCTTGGTAAGAACACCTCGAAATTTTTCTGTCAAATATTTTCAATGGCTGAGTAAGTCTGACAAACTTTCATATCCATGGCTTATGGGGAGCTCTTGACATTCAAGATTAGAGACCTGGGCTTTCTATCCCCAAAGATCTCAGGTGGGAAGGAGTCTTGCCCTGCTCCCAGGTAGTGGGGGACTCAGGCCATGGGGTCTTCCTCTCCTGGTTCCCCTGGGTCCAACTCTGAGTCCCCCATGGCCTCAGTATTCCAGGAGGGGGCTACAGAACAGCAGGTGGCCAGGAGGATGGCTCAATGGGTGCTCAGCGGTTATTCCAGTTAAAAAGAGTGAAACAGAATTGTGGAACCCTGTGTGGTGATCTTCTCTCCCCCCCAGTTAGCTGGAGTCCAGGTGCAATCTGCGTCCTGAAACAGAAAACTGACGGTTGTCTCAGCCTTTGGCCCTTGCAAATGGGGATTCCTTGGTGACCCCTGGAGCCTTAAGTGTAGTGTCCAGGCAAGCGAGTGATAAGGAGTCGCCCTCCTTTCTCCCTTTTCTAGTCCCAAACAAGGAAAGACAAACCAGTTTGTGCTGGGAACACTTTTACCTGCTCAGTTGCACCCCTCCCTTCCTCCGCACCCTGGTCTCCTGCCCCTCCCCAGCCTGCTGCTCCTCATCTGTGAGGGGAACGGCTCCTTCTGAGCTAAGTTCCTGTTTCATCTTCTTCCTGTTAATTAACGTGAAGTACCCGTTTCTGAGAAGTGCCCAGCTATTTATTTCAGAGCAGGCAAGTCTAAACACAGCTCTACCAGCCTCAGCAGGAGAAAGACGTGGTGAAGGCAGTTGGCTCACGTGACAAGAGCCACGGGCCCTGCGCTCCAGCATCGTAGGACACAAGGCACAGGTCTTCGAGCTTCTCTCGGCAGGACCAACCTCACCACACGCAAAGCAGTGGCTCCCTGAAGGTGGGGGGCTTCCAGCGGGGTCTATTGCCCAGAGCCACTTGTCATGACTTGTCACCCCCTCCCCAACTGGCACTACTGGAAGTTCTGTCCTTTGGCTCATGCAGGTTCTACAGAGCCCCTAGTAACATGAAAATACTCCCAGAGAGTATTTTATGGTAACAAGCAAGATTTTTCAGAATTGGGATACCAACTTCATGCCTTGGAGAGGATGGGCCATTGCAGAGCTATGAAGCGGGCAGAGGGGACGCATTCTGCAGGCTGGGTTGGGGGTCCAGGGACCCCGGGGAAGAACTTCACTCACTTGGGAACTTTGCTCGGGGACAGCCTTGCTCTGAGGCTGCTGATGAAAAGATGTCAAGTTGGGGTCATTTAGTCACCGCCATCTGCCAAAGAGGACAAAGGCCAGTTTGTGGTCAGGAAGCCCAAGGCTAGTCTTGTAAAAATGGTCTTTATCAGGGAAGCAAGTTTTACATGAAAAGGGGAACCTGACAGACAGGCTCTTTATATTTTTTCATTTTATTGCAGAATATTCATGGAGGAAAAAAAAAAATCAGGGTTTCTTGGGCATTTTTTCCTTTCAAGAACACTCACAACCAGAGAGTAAAATGTTACAGCCCAAATGACTCTTCTCATGCTGTGAAAGACCTCAGAGGGGCACTCCCTCCTCTCTGGGCTCTGTGGTTAGGACGTCATAAAACTTGGGGCTGAGTAAATCGGGACAAGAATTAACAAGAGGCCTGCCACGCTGTGGAAGCCTGGGCATTCTCAGGCCTTCCCAGGTCGTACAGAAGGGTTCCTTTCCCTACTGCCTACAAATAAAAGGGCCGGGCTCCTTTGTGCAAGGAATTTGCATCAGAGGCAAAGATTTATAGTAAATGGCCACCAGATGGTGTCTTAGTTCTCCGCAAGCCAATATTTCGGCTTTCTTTGTTCTCTTTGCTGATGAGAGTTGACATTTCATGTGAAGAACAGTCAATCCCAGGAAAGATGGTGGGACCAAAGGAGCCGCGAGTATTATTTTATTTGTTCAGCCTGACAAGTCTCCAAGCTCATAAACGTGGGGGAGCCACAGTCATTGACCTAGAGCTAATGTAAGTGCGTATTTCTTCACACAGTGGGCTGCAACGATTAAAGTCGTATCAGCTCCCAACATGCATGCGGACCTGACTCAGTGCTAATTGCTCCCACCGAGCGTGTTGATGCTGGATTCATAGCTGCTGTCTAGCTCTCGGAGGCTTTGTGTGACCTCGCTGTAGGGGGGAGATAAACTCTTCATTCTTGTGGAACCATCTTTACAAACCACAGTGGCTTTCTAAATAAATCAGCTTAGTTTTTTAAAAAATTATCTTTCGGAGACCAATATTTTTCCCTTTCACTGTGAAAATAGGAATTTAAGCTGGAAAACTCAGTTGTAAATGAGCATGGTGACCTTCACAATTGTCTTCTCCATAGCAAGCATTTCT
This sequence comes from Indri indri, assembly GCA_004363605.1. Classification (NCBI taxonomy): domain Eukaryota; kingdom Metazoa; phylum Chordata; class Mammalia; order Primates; family Indriidae; genus Indri; species Indri indri. Next base: position 21,892 of record RJWJ010005030.1, on the reverse strand, counting down.
ACTGCTTCTCTCAAAGACTGAAGTTAGCCAGGATTGCAGGTCTAACTTCTCATGGAGGTTTAATGAAGTGACCGAGTGACTCAGTGTCCCCACAGATGTTTCCAGAATCTGGAGAGTGGGTGTGAGATTACAGTGCAGTGGGGTGGAATTTGGGATCCTTGTACCCTGGTGGAGTAGTCCTGTTCGCCTCCTCACACTGCACTTTCTTTCCTTGGAAACGTTTGGTGTCTGGCTGTCACTGCCAGTTTCAGTATTTACTGTGCGCATGCGCACGCACACCCCCTTGGGCAGAGCATTAACATGGAAGAATCTTTATCTCCCTCTTTCCCTTTCACATCCCAAGTCCACAGACATCACTGCCCCATTTCCACTCCTGGAGCGTGGGGACAAGGCAGGCCACGGGTGGGGTGGCTGGCACGTCCCTGACTGTACCGGCAGAGAAGGTCAGCACGCCAAGGACAGTCCCTGCATCTTCTCACCCGCCGAGGTTGTCAGGGCATGCATGTAGTCAGATCATCCCTGCTGCCATGACCTATTCTCCCTGAAGATGCTATCCGTGGTCTCGAAAGCTGAATCCATGGGAAGCCAGCCCCTGGCTGTGCTCCTATCACAACCCGTGTCTCCACCTCGGCATGCTAAGCTCAGTTCATTTTCATTTTCACATACACAAATCAGGGGCTGCCTGTCAGAGGTCTCACAGGGGTTTCAGAGCAGGTTTGGGTGTACTATTGACAGCAATTCTTTTTTCCACTAAGAACACGCACCTTGGGGTGACATGCGTCTACTTTTTTACCTGATTTATTTACAATGTTAGTTCTGACACACCATGCGCAGGAAAAGAACAACAGGAACTGGTGCCGTGAGACCCCCAAGGACTCCTGTCAGACCCGTCAGCTAAGTAAAGCCGCCGTGGCTGATGGAAACACGTGCCCACAGGAGTCAGCCCAGCTGGTTAAACTCTTGGCTCTGCCCCGTGGAAGCTATGTGGCTTTGCACCAATTTCTACTGGGAACACGTTTCCCCTCCATTCCCACGCCCCAGTCAGAGGGTTGGGAGGGTGGGGGACAGGGGTCTGCGCGCCACCTGGCGGTAGACGGAGGTCCAGCAGCCTCCCGGGGAGAACTGCACAGGTTTGGAGCGAGGGGGAGTGTTCAAATGATTTCATCTTGCCCCCTCGTTTTCAGTGGAGGAAATTCAGGCTTAGAGAGGATGACAGGCTTGGCTGAGTTCTCACAGTGGCGGAGTCTGGGGGTTAAGCGCAAGCGTTCTGGCGTCTTTGTGTCTGAATCCTGCCTTGGCAGTCGGGAGCTAGGGTAACCTTGGGCAAATTTCGAAACTTCTCAGTAATCAGTTTTCTTACCTACAAAATGAGGGAAATAATAATGCTCGCTACCTCAAGGGTTTTTAAGAAGATTAAATTAGGCGGTGCATGCGGAAATGCTTAGCACCGTGTCTGACCCCAGCAAGAGATACATCTCCAGAGCAGAGCACTCTTGCTCTCTCCCATAGCTAGTTACCTGCACTTGCAATGTTCCTTGGGATGGATAACACTCTTCGCATTTCTCATTTGGATCTGGAAGCAGGAGAATGAGGAATCACAAAGACCTGAAGAAAGCGGCGAGGGATATTTGGCTTTTGGATAGAACGTTTGACTTTGGTTATTGAGTGAAAGAAGAGTGGAAATGACCTTTTGGTGCCAGCGTGGCTCAGATTCACTGCCACAGATTAAATGCCTTGGATACTCTATAAATATTGATTAGATGAAGGACGGGAAAGAGGCCTGAGCGCAGGGCTTGTGGCCCCTGTCTCAAAGACAGGGGCTGAGAGGGGAACTCAGGGAAAGTCTCATTCTGCACTGTCCAGTCGTGGTGCAAAAGACCAGCCAAGGACCACGGCACTTCCTCTGTCTTTGTAACAGTGACGTTCAGAAAGAGCTCTTACTTAATTTTATAGATGCCATATTCTTTTTTTTTTTTTTTTTTTTTTTTTGAGATGGGTCTTACTCTGTCACCCAGGCTGGAATACAGTGGCATGATCACAGCTCACTGCAGCCTTGAATTCCTGGGCACAAGCGACCCTCCTGCCTCATTCTCCCAAAGTGCTGGGATTACAGGTGTGAGCCACGGTGACCGGCCGATGCCATATTCTTTAAATAAGTGCGGTCACCTTCATGTTTGAGTCTGGTCTGGCAGTCCTGTTGAAAATAGGACAAGTAAACCTTGGCAGGAGTCAGGAAGACGAGGGAGAAAAAGAAACAAATACCTCAACTTTCTTCTCATCATCTCATGATGCTCCCATGGTCCCGACCTGAGTCAGAGCAGGGGGCCAAGGAGCCTGAGGGGTACAGCCCGTGGGTGCCTTCCTCCCAGGGCACAGAGCAGGGCAGAGAATGGATCTGAGGGAGAAAATCAAGAGAAATATTCACAGTCCAAGGCTTATATGTATGTAGAGGAAGTTAAAAAATATTTGGATTATTTATAGTCAACTGTACTTCTCTCTATTTGAAAACGTTCTTTATAATCTCATTTGTGATACTGTATTTCTATTAGTACTACAAAAAAAGTGTGTTTTCTTCTCCTTTCCCACCCCCCTTCTCTGTTCTTCTTCTGTTCTTGTAGCAGTTCTTACCCATATCCGATATGATGGGGGTTATTAGAGATGTAGATGACAATGGATAGGGAAACAGACAAATGCACCTTTCTAGAACATTCCCCACCCTACTCCACTCCCCAGCCCCATTATGTTCTCAGGGGCCTGCCCAAGATGCTGGAGGAGGAAACACAGGGTAAGTGGGAGACTCACAGAGAAGGAAAGAAGACGGCTTGATGGTGTCTGGACCTGCAGGAGGGATCATAGGTGTGACTGCTTCTCTCCCCTTCTGCTTGGACATGGATCCATGCATTTGATGAATTATATTTATTGAGTGTATAATTTGTGCCCGGCACCGTGCCAAGTGCTAACGGATAATGCATGGCCCCGCCTACAAGGATCCCGCAGTCTGTATCCTACTGGTGCTCACGGTGCGCAGTGGTTCACATTGACCATGCAGTGGGGTCAGCTCACAACAGAGGCACGCCCGAGCACAGAGAGCCCAGAAGAGGGTCCTGCAAAGTTAGGAAAGGCTTCCTGGGTCCTTGAATCTTACGGATAGAGTTAGAGGCCAAGAAGTTAGCAGATGAAGGGAGGGGGAAGACAGAAGGCGATCTCGGCAAAGGCTAATTCTGAATGACCCATGCAAAGAGTGTGCAGGAAGCCCTGAGAGGAGCTTGGAGAAGAAGGCAGGTCCCAGAGCTGGGAGGACATGAGGGCCAAGGGAAGGAGTTCACGTTTATTCTGAAGGCAACGGGAAGTTGTCAAAGAGTCTCCATGAGGGAGTGACCTGGCAGATGCCATTTTTGGAGCAGTCATGGCGACAGTGGTGGAGGCTGACATGGCTGAGAAATGGGAGGAGGCTGCCACAGCACACTGAGCACGCAACGACCGAAAGCTGGCCTTGGCAGGAAGAGCCGAGGAAGAAGGGATGTCATAGTCTATAAAGAGAGGCCAAGGAGAGATGGTGTCCAGAAACATCAGCTTCAGTTTCTGCTTCAAGTGATTTGCTTTTTTGGCTGCAAAAACAGAAAATTTACTAGTCCGTGAAGTTTGCTACCTGTTTCAGATAAATTCAACTTGGAGAGGGGAGAAAACTCTTTCTAGAATATCTGTTCTTTTCAGAACACAGAACCTCGATTGCCTACTTTGTACACGCATTTCTACTTGATATCAGAGAGACATGACAACAGCCTTTGAGGGCAATGCCACAGTCTGAGGTCCAGAGTATTACGTGTACCCTGCAGATGGCCGCATAAGCCCTGCATATGGCCTGCATATGCCCAGATGCTTTTTAATGTGGGCACCAAGGCAGAGCATTGTGTTAAGTGAGGCAGCCCTGGCTCCGTTTTATTTTTACTGCCTCCCACCTTTAAGTAGAAGACTCTTCTTTTTAATTCTTGCTGTGATGTGGAACAGCTAAAATTAAAACGTGTTCCACAAACTGACTCAACAAGCTCACCTGGTTTATTATTGACTGGCTGTGTGTCAGACTCTTGGGCTTGTACCCCAGAGATTGGATGCAGCCTCTATTTATAGAAAAGAACTGTTTTGGGATGAGGGAGTTTCTTCCCGAATATCATGAGATGTCTTAGGGAGACAGTTTTGGAGCTACCTACAGCCTGCATTCAGGAGGACTTCCCACATCTGTAACTTATGAAACTGAGTTAAGATTGGCTGACCTTTGAAACTGAAAAGTTTGTTTTGGAAGCACTGACTTAGTTTCTGTTCCAGTTATAAATGGTAAGATTAAAGCATATAGCTGAGGATTCTGACAATGCATGTTTTTAAAAACCTAACTGACAATGAAATAGCTTAATGCAAGAGTAAATTTCTCTGTAGGAAGTACAAAATATGTAAAATCATTGAAGAAAAATTATCAGATAGCATATAAATACGGTATGCATTTGTTAGAGTGTGTTTAACTGTGACAGTAGATTGTTATTTTAAAGCAATCCCAATGACAGTTGTGTAGGATAATCATAATAAAAGTAATCACAATACTGGTGTTTTTGAAATGAGAATTTCTGTGCTTTTAAAGAATGCAGCTATGTTCCTGAATGAGTCTATGTAGAGAAAGACAATGGAACACAGTAGCCTGTGCTCGAAGCAGTGAGCTGCTGAGTTAGAATTTGCAAGTCAAAATTTATTTGCATGTAATTCTCAGAACAGAAATAAAAAAGCCATGAAAGATTACTTTGAAGAGAAATTCTAAATATTACTAGAAATTTTTTTGAGTTAACCAGCAGAAGGAAAACAAAGCAGGGAAATGAAGTGAGACTTGAAATTTTGTCTACCGTATGTAAATGTGCAGATGGTTGAAGTATCTGAAGCAATTCTGGTAAAGGTTCCAGTAAGCATGTTTATAACAGGTAGTCCGTGTACCCAGCCCAACACAGGATGCAAAACATATTAGACCTGGTCCCTGGCTTTGGGCTAATGCACCGGGCAGTTGGGAATGTGAGACACTGTGACACGAGTGTGCACACAAGTACAGACATACAGTTAATGCCACAGAGCAGCCATTGCATGTGATCTGAATACATCCCTTTCCTCTTTTGGAACTGGAACCACCTCATGAGGCATTTCAGGCAATACAATAAGAGGGCAACCCAGAGGCATAATAGGTGTGGCTTTTAAGTTATTTTAAAACAGCTTCTGTATTTCTGCTTCATTTTCATTTAAGGCAGAACCAGAATATTTCTCTCTACATACATCTTCTCTTTGCTTTCTCTAACTATAAGTGGGGGCAACGAGGCTAGCTGAACATATGTGGGTTTGGAGGTAAAGAATCTCTGGTCAAGCAAAGTCACTGATGACTCAGCTACAAACAAGAGTGATTACAATTGAGGAAAGAAGGGTGTATCCATTTAGGCTAAAACCCCAAATAGCAGTGGCCTCACGTAAAAGAAGACCAAAGGCAGGCAGTCTACGCCTGGTGGGCTGCTGCTTCCACATCATTGCTTCAGGATGGCTGCACGGGCTCCAGCCATTACATCTGGATTTTAGGCAGCAGGAAAGATGGCAGGGAGAAGAAACACGTGCCCCATCCTATAAGGTTGCTTCTTAAAAGCCTCACACAACATTTCCACCTGCATCCCATCAACCAGAGCTTAGTTGCATGGCCTCACCTAGTTTCAAGGAGGCTAGAGAATGTAGTCTTTATTCTGGGCACTCACATGCCCACCTATGAACCAGTGGCTCTATTGTGAAGCAACAAGGGGAGAACAGATATTGGGGGTCTCTGCCATAAGAAATTAGCCAAAGGTACAAATACACCAAGGAGTCTGGCATAGTTCTTCTTTAAGTGGCATAATTTCCCCTGCTAGTCTAGAAAAGGAAGTTGAGCCTGTGTCATCAGGCCTACGTTAAATGACTTACCCAAGGTCGTACGGTTTCAAATTGACGCCCAAACTTCAATGGCTTATTACAACAATTTTCTTTCTCATTCACATCCCTACCAACGTGGGTTGTGTGTATGGTAGCCTCTGCTCCGTGTGGTCACTCAGGAGCCCAGGCTGACGGAGCATCGCTGGTCACTACGGCAGAGGAAGAATGTGCTTTGCTCAAAAGTCACACATGGCACTGCGCTCATCATCCCTGCTTAACTGTGAGGAAATGGGGGCGAGAACACGCCTATTCCATGAGCAATAAATGTCTCTCTGGCAGTTACGCAGAGAATTGAAACGTACTTCCTTTCTGTTCTAGAACAACTTCCCATGGGAAGCAGGGTCTGGGCCGTAGGAATTCAGAACTGTAGAAACACGACTGATCCACTTACATTCATATTTGTGTCCATTCGCTAAGTATAGTGGATATTATCACACTTGCACTGCGTTTTACATGTCTACCTTAAGTATTTCCTTCTGTATTCTGACAGATTTTTTTAAAAATCAAGAAAACACGTTTTCTCCTTAATTTTCCCTAAAACAGCAGGCAGTGTGACCTGCGCTGCAGACTTTATCCTGATCAGGCCAAGCAACAGGTCAAAGTTAAAAAGTGTCCCCTCTTTGCCACTTTGGGCTTCATCAGCACTCGCCCGCTGGCCTGTCTGCCGCCACCCTCCCCGGCTCACCCCAGCCCGCCCCTCCCTCCCCTTGGCAGCCCATAGCGTGTATCCATTCCCGGGCAGAAATCCGATAAGTGGGTTTGCAGTTCTTTCTTTGAAAGGAAGGTACAAAAAGCACCAAACCTGAAACTTAGAAGTAAAAGACTTAAGACCTCAAACTGCTTGAAACCATGTCCCCAGATCCTCCCTTGCCATCAGTCTGCAAAGTCCCAGTTAAAGCAGTGCTCATCTGAGCACTCGGGGCTTGGTAAGGTGATCTCGGGGCGGTGGGGAGAGGGCTGCTCTGCACCTAATTTGGGCCAACAGGGAAACGTGTCGGTGACCCTGGCAGGGTCGGGGAGGGGCGTGGAGTTGCTTCACAGGGCGCCTGCTTCCATCCAAACCCCAAACACAGCTTAAACTGAGTGAAGAATAGCGCAACCCTCACGCAGGGGCTCTGCACCATGTTTCGACATCTGGGCTAATTGCGGGCTTTAGAATGGCAGGTTTCAAGATGTGCTATTCTAAAAAAGGGAACTGTCATGAAAAAAGGGAGATTCTCGGAAATAAAATCCCAAGCAGACAGATATAAATTAGCCTGTCGTTGGAGAAAGAGATGGTACTTTCAGAAGCCTGCATGTGCATCCTGCTGGTCTGCCCGGTGCCCTCTCGGACCTTTCTGGGACCAGGCGTGCTTCCCCCTGGCGTGTGGGAGGCCTGGGATTAGGCGGTCTTCCCTTCCTCAGCAGCCCTGCCCCCGACGTCCTTTAGTTTTCTCTCTCCTCCAAATCACTGGCTGAGTTGGACAGTCTCAAAGTTTAATTTTTTTCTTGCCACTGCCACAAATCTGCATTTGACCCCTTTGGATTCAGGCTTTTCATTGGCGGTTCACTGAGAAAAACAGATAGGGTCAGACACACGCAGTAATGAAGAAATCCTGGAGGCTCCAAACATCTCAGGGGCCTTAGAGCAGCCGTCCTGTGCAGGGACATTGAGGCCGGCTGCCCCGCCCCAACCCCTCGGCCCCACCGCAGCCTCGCCCTGCGCCCGGCACCTGCCTGGGAGTGGCCGTCCAGGTGCGGAAGGCAAGAGTGAAGGCACAGGTGCCCGTCGGAGCGCCAGCCTGCCCTCGTCACAGGTGAGGGTGCCCATCCCCGGGAATTCCAGATGAGGGGTTAACTTCAGTGAGATACTTGCCCCGCGAAGGAAAGTCACCTTCAGGGGGTCCCTCACAGGACCTTAAAGTGTAGATACACTTCACAGGGGGCTTGAACTTTAAAGATAGGAGGAGGGACACAGGGCAGAATAGGACATGGGATGGTCTCCAGCCTAAGTGGCCCCTGCTAACTCAGACGCCCAGAGTAGGAGCAGGCCAGGCGACACAACCAGGCTGCCTCGAGTCCATATGGCATCTCTGGGTCACTGAGGCAATGGGACCCTTCTGGGAGATGCATCCCCACGTCAGGGCCACTGCTTGGGAAGCAAAGCCTGGGTACACTGCAGAGCCCATTGTGTACATGGCACTCCGCTCCCTGTGCGTGGTGCCCGGGACAGCAGCAGGGAGGGCTGCAGGGCTCACTTCCCCTGGGGCTGTCACTCAACCACATGGCGATATGGACCCGGCATTGCCAGATCTTTCCATTTTTCAAGAGACACTAAGGGTCCAGACTATAATGTAAACTCTCCAGATTTATAAATGTAGGTCACTGTTTCAAATATTTAAAACGCTATGTGGACCCAACAAAAAATGACTAATGGGCTCTGAAGCAGAAGGTGAGGGAAGCCGCGCCCAGCGTGTGCTGGGGCTGGAGAAAAGCGCTGATGGTGACAACAGTGGGGTTTGAGCATTTCGGACAGATAAAGAGGGCAAGAGACGGAGGAGCGGGCCTTCCACTGGGGATGGACCGTGAAAAAAACTGTCGGCATGTGCAATGCTCTGCTTTGATCTTGTTTCTGTGCCTCCTGTTAAGAAGAAGGCTGGAGAGGGCGGAACAGGCTAAGAGTGAAAGGAAGGTTAATGCAGAAAAAGTACTTAGCTTCTTTCATAGTCCAGACTTCTGGCCTAGCAAAATTTATCATGAGAGCTAACACCTGCAGTGTATGCAATATGCCAGGCAGCGTTCTTGGCATTTGAACTCATTTAATCCCATCAACAACCCTATTTGGGCCAGGCGCGGTGGCTCACGCCTGTAATCCTAGCACTCTGGGAGGCCAAGGCAGGAGGATAGTCTGAACTCAGGAGTTCGAGACCAGCCTGAGCAAGAGCAAGACCCCGTCTCTACTAAAAATAGAAAGAAATTAGCTGGACAACTAAAAATATATAGAAAAAATTAGCCGGGCATGGTGGTGTGTGCCTGTAGTCCCAGCTACTAGGGAGGCTGAGGCAGGAGGATCGCTTGAGCCCAGGAGTTTGAAGTTGCTGTGAGCTAGGCTGACGCCACGGCACTCTAACCCAGGCAACAGAGCGAGACTCTGTCTCAAAAAAAAAAAAAAACAACCCTATTTGATGGTTCTTGCTATAATCCTCATTTTACTTTTACGGATGAATAAATTGAGGCACAGAGTGGTTAAATCACTTCCTCAAGGTCACACAGCTAGCAAATGGCAGAGCTGGGATTTGAGCCCAGGCAGTCTGGCTCCAGACCATATGCTTTTAACCACTAGGTCCTCTTGGCATGAGAAAAATAGAACTCTCAGCTTCAGAGGCCGTCGGTGACAATCCTGGGAGAAGGGAGGGAGGGAAACAGAAGACTGAAGAGACACATAATGTGCCCCAAACTTTTTATGAAAAGTTTTAAATAAAATGTATTCATACAAAAACCATAGACATGATACAATGATATTCCTGCATATCCACCACCTAGTTTGAGAAGGAAAAGTTTCAGGTACTTGTTGCCTGTGGCCCTCCTAAACCCATTACCTTTGCTCCCTTCTCACCCCCACGCCTGTCTGTGTTTGCCACATCTGTGTGTGTTCATATACAACGGAGCAAAGAGTTGGGTGAGTTTTTAAACTTTATATAAATGGTATGTTGGCCAGGCAAGGTGGCTCACACCTAAAGTGGCCACTTTCGGAGGCCAAAGCAGGAAGATCGCTTGAGGCCAGGAGTTCGAGACCAGCCTGAGCAAGAACAGGACGCCATCTCTACAAAAAATAGAAAATTAGCTGGACATGATGGCGTGTGCCTGTAGTCCCAGCTACTGGGACTGGGGAGGCTGAGGCAGGAGGATCGCTTGGGCCCAGGAGCTGGAGGTTACAGTGAGCTATGATTACGCCACACTGCACTCTAACCCAGGCAACAGTAGAAGACCCTGTCTCAGAAAAAAAAAAAAAAGTGGTACTGTGTTTTTGTAGCCTTCAGCAACTTCTGTTTTTTCAACCTTGGTTTCTGAGATTGAGCTATGCTGATACATGGAGTTCACATTCATTCACTTTTTTGTACACTTTTTTATTGGAGCGTAATTTCCATTAATAAGATTCGCAAATCTTCTAGGTATAGCTCAAGGGATTTTTCACAAAATGGTTACATCTGTGTAACCATCATTTAGCTTAAAAAAATACGCACCATATTACCAGGACTTAGAAGTCTTCCTCATACCCCTTCTCATGATCATTCATTTTAATTGTTAAGTAGTATCCAATTGTATTAACGTATTACGATTTTTTAATCCATTTTGTTGTTGACAAATATTTAAGCGGTTTGCCCCTTCTCTCTTAATAACCAACACTGATGTGAACATCTGGGCTTATCTCAGGCATATACCCAGGCGGTGTCTCCCTGAGGGGTGGGGTCCACACGTCTCCAGCTTAACTCCGTGTCACCCAGAGCAATTCTCACTTCACAGCACAGTGGAAGGGTTCCCCTCCTCCACATCCTCGCAGCACTTGGGACTGTCAGACTTTGACAGTTCCTAACCTGAAGGGGGTGAAATGGTTTCTCATCACAATTTTAATTTGCGTTTCCCTGATTACAAATGAAGTCAAGCATCTTTTCATATGTATATGGGCTATTTAGGTTTCCTCTTCTGTGTGTTGCTTATTCATGTTCTTTGCCAGTTTTTCTATTGGGTTGTTTATCTTTTTCTTACTGATTTATGGGAGTTATATATATATAATCCGAATGCTATTCTTGTGTCACTGATATATCAGGGTATGATGCTTTACTTCAATTTTCAAAAGAGGAGAGAGGATTAGTTTTATGAGTGATAAGCCATGGAGTTGGTTATCAATTTCTAGCAGAATTCTAGAACAGATTATTAAGTGGATGATTTGTGAGCACTGAGAATGGAAAGTTGGGTGGGACCCAGACTACAAAAAAACAAGTCCTGCCAGATTCTCAGCTTTGTCATGGTAGGCTTTCAACTGCCACCCATTGCCATTTGGGCAACACTCTTAAATTATGAGCCACAAAGTGCTCTACATACGTTATCTCACAGCAGCCAGCGAGATTGATATCGTCATTATCCCTGTCATACAGACCAGAAGAGCGAGGCTCTAAGTCACTCAGCAGCATAGAGATTGGGGAAGAGCCCTGGCCTGGCTGACCAGGGCAGAGCTGAGGTATTTGTGCTGGCATTTCAGCAAGGCCTTTGACCTTGGCCTTGTAAACGTGCGGAGAAATGTGGGCTGAATCGTAGATGCTAGATGGGTGCAGTTACAGTGTCCTGCGAGTTTCAATCTTACAGGAATTTTCTAGAGACCCGCACCTGGGCTCTGTCCTGACCCATTCAATAAGCTCATCAATATCTTTTTTTTTTTTTTGAGACAGAGTTTCACTCTGTTGCCCTGGCTAGAGCGAGTGCCGTGGCATCAGCCTAGCTCAGAGCAACCTCAAACTCCTGGGCTCAAGCAATCCTCCTGCCTCAGCCTCCTGAGTAGCTGGGGCTACAGGCATGCGCCACCATGCCCAGCTAATTTTTTCTATATATTTTTAGTTGTCCAGATAATTTCTTTCTTTCTTTTTTTTTTAGTAGAGATGGGGTCTCACTCTTGCTCAGGCTGGTCTCGAACTCTTGAGCTCAAGCAATCCTCCCGCCTCAGCCTCCCAGAATGCTAGGATTACAGGCGTAAGCCACCACACCCGGCCTCATCAATATCTTTTTAAAAAGCAGAGACAACATGCAAATCATATTTGTAAATCGCTTGAAACCGAATTAAGATTTTTAAAAAATTTAAAGTTCGAATTAATGCAAATTCCTGGAGATACGTGAAAAGAGGTTTGTCCAAATCTCCTTCCCTCCTCCCCTTCCCAGTTCCAAAGACCCAAACACAGAGGACGCCACAGGGACATTTCCAAGGGGCCCAAGGGAGGCTGGGGCATCCTGTCAGGGTAGGTTAGAGCAGAAGGAGCCAGAGGCCACGAGGAGAGTCAACACAGGCTGAGTCGCAAGGGCAGGGGCAGTGCCAGAAAGGGCACCTGGGCCAAGGGCAGGGGACAAGGGGTGCAGGAGAGGAGTGGGGCCAGCTGGGAGGCGGGGAGGGCCAGGGGGTCCTGAGAAGGAGACAGCGGATTGGTGGCTGAGTGCCCCAGACTCCCTTGAAGGTACCAGATGAGGGCTGGCAGGTCTTAGAAGAAAGAAAAAGCTTCAGGCATGGTGAGTGTCACACCCAGAGAGAAACAGGCCTTGTCCAGGAGGCCACTCATCCAGGACGCTGATGGAAAGGTCCACAGACCCAGGTTAGGCCAGATGATCACCCTGGTCATTCCAACCCCAGATCCTGCGATTCAGTGTGGGAGGGACAAGTGAGGACCATGTTCGAGAAGCACCTGCCGTGGGTAGGGGCAGAGTGCAGGGAAGGAAGGGGACGGAGTCTCCCACTTACTGTGAGCCCAAGGAGACCCTGGACGCCTCCTTAAATACCCTTCTCAGAGAGAGGGGAAAAAGTATTTGAGAAGTGTGTCAGGACTAACTTCCTTTCTTTTTTTCTTCAGATCATAAAAGTGATAGACATTCATCATCACTTTTGGGAAAATACAGTAAAGTAGGAAGAAAATAAAGATTTCCCATCCTCCAATCTACAGAGGACTGTTACTATTTTAGCACATAGTCTATTTCCAGGCCTAAATATGCCTGTAGAAAAACTTTCATTTGTTTTTCCAGATTGGGATCATTTTGTATGTTTTTTGCACTTAACTCTCTGCTATAGTCCAAATGTTTGTGTCCTCCCCAAATTCATGTTAAATCCTAACTCCCAAGGTGGTGGTGTTAGGAGGGGAGGTGATTAGGTCATGAGGGCTCTGCCCTCATGGATGGAATTAGTGCCCTTAGAAAAGAGACCTGGAGTGTTCCCTGGCCCCTTCCATCACGTGTGGACACAGCCAGAAGGCACCATCTGTGAATCAGGAAGACAGCCTTCACCAGACACGGAATCTGCCGGCACCTTGATCTTGGACTTCCCAGCCTCCAAAACTGCAAGAAATAAATTTCTGTTGCTTATAAGCTTCCCAATTTATGGTACGTTGTCATAGCAGCCTGAATGGACTAAGACACTACCGATTGCATCATATGAGCATTTTCCCATATTTTTCAACCACATAATTTATAATGGTCCCATAACATTCCATCATATGAATGTATCATAATTTATTTAACAGATTGCTTATTGTTAGATATACATTAATATAAATCTTGAGATATAATCTGCTTATTAATCTAGACAAACAATCTCAAATGCTTTAGCTCTACCCTTAGGAAACTGCCAGAAGTCATAAAAGCAGCTGCTGAGGCAGTCCTGGAGGCCATGGCATGCAGATGTGCTGGGTGACAGCGCCCCCGCGGCATCCTCAGCTGTCAGAGAGGGAGGGTACCCCAAGGCCGACAAACAGTCAAGCTGTGTGTTGAGAAGCACAGCCCCTGAGCATAGCCCACCGCCCTCCCAAGCTAGTGTAGCAGACCTCACGGGCCTATGGACTGGATCCTCCCAGAGGTCCCAGCCTCCAGCAGCCATCCCCACACCCTCATCCCGTTCTGGTCTCTCCATCCCCTCGAAGATGTTACCTCTTCTTGCCACACCCAGCTCTGCTGTGGTTCAGACTCCCCTGTCTTCAGCCCTTCACTGCATGTCCCTCATGTCTGTGGGCTGAACCCAGGCACTGCTTGCCTTGGAGCCTCTCCCACTACCATCTCCAAGTTATGTCTCTCTTTTCTCTTTAAAACCCACCGTTTACTTGAAGCTGTGCCATCCAGCTCCATCACATCCTACCTCTCCTCATGACCATCTGCAGCAACCCCTGGCCATTTCCCCTTTCATTAAAAACCCTAGTTCCTGCTCACTGGTTTCCCCTCAACATTTCCACTGATGTATACATCCAATGCCAGAGCATCTAAGTTCCTGTATTGGTTTCCTAGGGCTGCCATAACAAATTACTTCCAACTAGATGAAGTGTACTCTCTCACAGTTTAGAGGCTAGAAATCCAAACTCAAGGCATGGCCAGGGCCACAGTACCTCTGGGGGCTCCAGGGGAGAAACTTCTTTGCCTCTTCCAGCTCCAGGTGGCTCCAGGTGTTTCTTGACTTGTGGCTGTGTGACACCAATCTACCTCTTCACATGGCCTTCTCCTGTGTGTCTGTGACTTCTCTCCCTTTTATTATAAAGACAGTTATTGGATTTAGGACCCATCTCAGTAATCCAGAATGATCTCATCTCTAGATCTTTAACTTAATTATTATATCTGCAAAAACTCTTTTCAAATAAGGTCATAGTCCCAGGGTCACAGTTTCCAGGGCATAGACTATCTTTTTAGAGGCCACCATTCAACCCACTTCAGGGCCTTATCCTGTTTCCCACCCCAGCCACTCCAGTCTCATGGCCACACCATAGACTGTCAATTCTTCACAGAAATAGAAAGAATAACCCTAACATGTATATGGAACCACAAAAGACCCAGAATAGCTGAAGCCATTCCGAACAAAAAGAGCAAACCCACATTACCTGACCTCAAATTATACTACAGAGCTGTAGTAACCAAAACAGCACAGCACTGGCATAAAAACAGACATATAGACCAATGGAACAGAAAAGTGAACCTAGAAATAAATCCACACATCTATAGTGAACTCATCTTCGACGGAGGTGCCAAGAACATACAGTGGGGAAAGGACAGTCTCTTCAGTAAATGGTGCTGGGAAAACTGGATATCCATATACAGAAGAATGAAACTAGACCCTTACCTCTTGCCATATACAAAAATAAAATCAAAATAGGTTAAAGACTTAAATCTAAGGCCTGAAACTATGAAACTACTAAAAGAAAACACTGGGGAAATACTTTAGGACATAGGTTTGGCAAAGATTTCTTGAGCAATACCCCCAAATCACGGGTAACCAAGGCAAAATTGGACAAATGGGACCACATCAAGATAAAAAGCTTCTGCACAGCAAAGTAAACAATCAACAAAGTGAAGAGACAACCCACAGAATGTGAGAAAATATTTGCAAATGATCTAACAACTCGATAAGAAAAAAATCAAATAATCCAATCAAAAATGGGCAAAGGATCTGAACAGACATTTCTCAAAAGAAGACGTACAAGTGGCCAACAGGTATATGAAAGAATGCTCAACATCACTAGTCATCAGAGAAATGCAAATCAAAGCTACAATGAGATATCATCTCATCCCAGTTAAAATGCCTTTTATCAAAAAGACAGGCAATAACAAATGCTGGCCAGGATGTGGAGAAAGGGGACCCCTTGGAACTGTTGGTGGGAATGTAAATTAGTGCAACCACTATGGAAAACAATATGGAAGTTCCTCAAAAAACTGAAAATAGAACTACCATATGACCCAGAAATCCCACTGCTGGGTATATATCCAAAGGAGAAGAATTCATTATATTGAAAAGATGTCTGCACTCCCATGTTTATTGCAGTACTATTCACAATAGCCAAGATATGAAATTAACCTAAGTGTCCATCAATGGATGAATGGATAAAGAAATTATGGTACACATGCACGGTGGAATATTATACAGCCACAAAAAAGAATGAAATCCTGCTATTTGGAAGGACAGGGATGGAAATGGAGAACATTATGTTAAGTGAAACAAGCCAAGCACAGAAAGACAAATCTCGCATATTCTCACTCATTTGTGGGAGCTAAATATTTAAAACAATTGATCTCATGGAGACAGAGAGTAGAATGACAGTTACCAGAGGCTGGGAAGGGTATTAGGGAGGAATAAAGTGGAGACGGTTAATGGGTGCAAAAATATAGTTAGCTAAATAGAATGAACAGTATTTGATAGCACAATAAAGTGACTATCATCAACAATAAGTTAGGGTGTACTTTAAAAAACTAGAACAGTGGAATTAGAATGTTCCTAACACAAAGAAATGTTAAATGCCTGAGGTGATGAATACCCCAATTACCCTAATTTGATTAATTCACATTGCATGCCTGTATCAAAACATCACATGTACCCTATTAAGATATACAACTATTATGTATCCCTAATAATTAAAAATAAAAATATTTTTTTTAAAAATCATCTCCATCACCTCTAAAATGCTGATCTTGGCTAGGCACGGTGGCTCATGCCTGTGATCCCAGCACTTTGGAAGGCTGAGGCAGGAGGATTGCTTGAGGCCAGGAGTTCAAGACCGGCGTGAGCAACATAGTGAGAGCTCATCTCTACAAAAAGTACAAAAATTATCCGGGCATGCTGGTAGACATCTGTAGTCCTAGCTACTGGGGAGACTGAGGCAGGAGGATCACTTGAGCCCAGGAGTTCGAGGGTACAGTGAGCTATGATTGTGCCACTGCACTGTAGCCCAGGTGACAGAGCAAGACCTTATCTCAAAAATAAAATAAAACAGAGAAAAATAAAATAGTAGGATAAAATGTCGATCTCAAACATCCTCCCGGCTCTCCTGTGCCCCATGACTCCATTCCAAGGGCTCTCATCCACTGATGCCCCTTCCTGTGCCTTCTCTACCCACCCCCCACCCCCATCACTGCCCTCCTCAACCAGCCTGGATCACAGGATCCACCCCCGTATCCTCTCCCTGGCAGACTTCTTCAATTCCCTCATTCCTCTCTTGTCTAAATCATACTCATCTAGCAAAACCCCAACCTTTACTGATTCAAATATTGAGCTAGCTGCCCTTGAGTCGCTGACCATGATAGAAAAAAAAAAAAATCACACAATCGGCCGGGCGCAGTGGCTCGCGCCTGTAATCCTAGCACTCTGGGAAGCCAAGGCAGAAGGATCACTTGAGCTCAGGAGTCTGAGACCAGCCTGAGCAAGAGCGAGACCACGTCTCTACTAAAAATAGAAAAATTAGCCGGGTGTGATGGCACATTCCTGTAGTCCCAGCTACTCGGGAGGCTGAGGCAGGAGGATCACTTGAGCCCAGGAGTCTGACGTTGCTGTGAACTATGATGACACCACTGCACTCTACCTGGGGCGACAGAGTGAGATTCTGTCTCAAAAAATAAAAAAAGAATCGCACAATCAGGCT
Organism: Indri indri; assembly: GCA_004363605.1. Classification (NCBI taxonomy): domain Eukaryota; kingdom Metazoa; phylum Chordata; class Mammalia; order Primates; family Indriidae; genus Indri; species Indri indri. The sequence continues at coordinate 4,793 of RJWJ010005030.1, read as the reverse complement.
GACTGATTTCACTTTAAATTTATGACTACAAACTTCCAGCAGGCATTCCTTGGCTACCCTGCCCGTTTCCATTGTGAGTTTACTTTCCACCCCAGCAGCGATTTCACACTTTTTCTCTTCACCTCTCCCATAGTTAGCTGATGACCTGCCTCACCAGGGAGTTGAGTGAATAGACACCCTCAGAGGGGAGCTCCATTCTCTTCCCATCTCCAAACCTACAAATGGACCCACAGCTACGCCTGTCTTGTCACACTACGAGCACCCTGCTCCTACCAAAAGCTGGCCCTTCACAGGAACTCACTCCAGAACGGGAGCTCATGAGAGGGGCAACCTTTTTTGCGCAACTCAGTGATGTTCTGTGACTCACACCCCAAGCAATGCCTGACACACGGGAAGTTCTAAATGTTGGCTGAATGAAGGACCTCCTTCCTCCAGGTATCTCCTTCTCCTGCACTCTCGATCTCCTCTCCATGGGCCATTCCCACTGACATGCAAACATGTGCTGGAATCTCCCGTCAGTGAATCAAAAGTCTTCCTGGGACTCCACGGGCCCTCAGCTTCTCCCTTCCTCCTTTCTGCTTCACAGCAAGACCTCTCCAACCAGTGGTGTGCACCACGTTAATATACTCCTCCCCCTGCCCTTTGATCCACTTCTCTGCCTACTCCTCAATCTCCCCTAGCCTGGCTTCTGGCCTCCTCGTTCCCCTGAAACTCCCTTGGTCAAGGGCATCAGTGACCTCCATGCTGTGAAATCCAGCTTCATCTCATGTGACCCTCCTGCAAGGCGAGGCCCAGCCGTCCACTCCCTTGTCTTGAATCACTCTCCTCTCTCGCTGTGTACGTGACGCAACAAGAGAGGAGAGCAGGATAGGAGACAGCTTTTCCTCCTATCCCACCAGACACTTCTAATCAGCCTCCTTTGCTCGGTCACCCTTTCCCTGAACTCTGGATATGACCTCTCATTCTTCTCCATCAATTTCTTTTTCCGGGTGTTTTCATCCATGGCTTTAAACACCATTCATTTGCCGACTATTTCCAAATGTATTCCTTCATCTGAATCTAGATTCTTAAACCATCCAAACCCTGGCTTTGTACCTTCTGTGGCTATTTCAGAGGCATCTCAAATGTAACATTTCTTAATGTCACCCTTGACTCCCACTCATCCACCCAATGGTCCCCTCCATCGGGCCTCAGAAAATGGGCCACCACCTTGCTTGTAGCTCAAGCCCAGCAACCAGCATCATCCTTGTGGGAGTGTTTCTGGAGATAAAGCCCTAGACCAGGACATGCTGAGTCAAAAGGCCTGTGCCACTTCTTAAAAGTATAGAGATCAGAGATCTTTGGTGCCTATTCATCATGGATAACACACAAGGCTTTGAAACTTCTGACCTTATCAGCTCTGAAGTTATGAGGATGTTTTTTTTTAAGTAGGTAGTTTCCTTTACCTGGAACTTATCCCTGCTCTGAGGCATTGGTGAGTCAGCTGGGGTTCTTAGACATAAGGAGTGGGCACCAAACTCTGGCTAACACAAATAGAAAAAATGGACTAAAAGGCTACTGAGTAGCTCGCAGAGCCACTGGGAAAACTGAAAGCCTGTGGGCATGAAGTAAGCCCTGAGGCCAGAACTCAGCCGAAACCGTGCCCTAAAACCCGCCTGTCCACACCAGACTCTGTGTGAGGTCACCGCTCTGTCGCCATCATTGTTGCTGCCTGAAAAACAGTCTCCTCCTCCCTGACGCGACTCTACTAATGCAAGGTTCAGAACCCTGAGTGGATGGCGCTGCCTGGCCGAGCCTGGGTCAGAGCTCAGCCTCCCCTAAGACTCGTCAGGTGTCACCTCCAGGTGGCCTCAAAGATGACGATCGCCTACAATGCTCATCCTGGGGGGTTCCCAGGTCTCATTGCCTTTCAGCAGAGACAGCGCTGGACCTGTCAGGGGATTTGGACAGGGAACGTGGCTGGGGCGGTGTGCAGCATCATGTTTAATTATGTCATTCCAGAGTTCTGGCCACCAGCCTGTCGTGTCTGTCTGTCCTGCTAGCAAGGTCTGCATTTGGCCTGTCAGTGGCTGCCTTCGCATTCCTGCTGGGCCTCTCTCTCCTCCAATGTCATAGCAATGAACATGTTGCCTACATTACATCCCTTTTCTATCGGGGGGGACCGAGCGCACTCTGCAAACATGAGTAGGTGATTAGACATCAGCGCACAGCTGGGAATGAATCTGGAACTTCCTCAGCGGGGTTCTTCTTGTCTTCTCCCTCTGCCCATCGGGCGGCGGGGGGGGGGGAGGGACTGGACTCCCCTTTCTTTCGAGCATCGCCTTACACTCCACCACCACCCTGGCACTCACAGTGGAAACTTGCCGCTTCCATTTCTACTGACATGGGTCATCCACTTTCACTTTGGCGACTAGTCCAGTCTTTTTTTCCGTGAGGCTGGGTGATGAGCCTTGCCCTGGTTTCTTAGGTCTCGTGTTCACCAGCAGTAAGCCAGGCCTCCTTTTTGCCCCTGTTTTTGTTTTTGTTTTTTTTTTTTTTTTGAAAGAAGAGGAAACCAAGGCGGCCAAGACTCTGAAGCCGTTGTTCTGAGAGTGTAGTCCGCGGGCCACCCATGTCAGCAACACCCTAAGTGCACATTAAAAATGACTACACCCCACCCTCATCCACCAAATCAGTGTCTTTGGCAGCATGTTCATTAAGCATTTTGATTTGGAAACTGCATTTTTATTAAGTTCCCAGATGACACTTTAGTTTGAAAATTGCTGCCCAGAGTAGCCACAGGAATCAGCAATAGCCTCAGTCTCTACCTCTTCATGGTAAGTGATGTCAGATGGAAGCAACAGGCAGCAAACAGACACTTTTGGGGGCATGTCCCATGTATTTCACAAGTATTTGATGACCACTTGTGATGTGCAAAATCCATGCCAGAAAATATTCAGGAAATTCTCAATCTAAAAACTGTATTAGAGAGAGAGAGACAGATAGATAAATTGCATTAGCCCAACTGTTTTTCTGTCTTCTAAAATAAAGGAGTTGAAGATACGGAGTTGGAGGGTCTTCTAGTTTCTAGTTCCAATTTCCTACAGTTTATGGAGTGGTGGATTTAGCCATGACCACTCCCTAGACGCTCTTCAAAAACATTTCAAACACATGCAAAAAAGCACAAAAAAATGTAGCAGATGCCCACATGCCACCCACCAATATTGAACACACTTTAACATTTTGCAATATCTCCTTCATACAGTTTTTAAAGGACAAAACCTTCATGGACACAGTTGGAGTCCCCAGTGTCATCACACTTATCTCCCTCCCTTCCTTCCTCCGTGTGTTCTTTACTCATGGCTTTATAATTTCAAGGTATATATTGTTGTTCAGTATTTTATAACTATATATACAGTATATATATTCATCATGTGCCTTTTATACCTATTTTGTAGTATTTCCAAATGTGTCTATGTTCATACGTGTACATCTACTTTGTTCATTTTATCTGACATATGATATTCCAATGTTTGAATACACCACAATTTATTTTGCCAGTCCCCTGCTGACAAACACTTTCCATTTTCCACCTAGCTATGTAGGTGATAACAAGTGGCTCTCCTATGTGGTGGCGCCATTTACACGCCCACCGTGAGGCTTCTCCTTTCCCCACATCCTTGCCAATGCTACACTTGGTTTTAACAGTTTTTAACATTTTTGCCAATCCCATAGGTGTGAAATGCTATCTCATTGTTATGCTAATTTGCATTTCCTTGATTATGGATGAGGTAGCACATGTTTTTCATTTTTTAAAAGCCATACACATTTTCTCTTCTGCGAATTGCTAATCCCATATCCTTTGCTTATTTTTTTATTGGACTGTCCTTTTCTTATTGAATTGTAGGATTCTTAATTTTTCTAGAGTCAAATGCTTTGCTAGTTATACGCATTGCAAATATCTTTTTCCAGTCTATGACTTGCCCCATGAAGTTGGGGTGCATCACCCTTCTCGTATATGGCTGTGTTTACCAAGCCAGAAACCCTCTGAACCTGTCCATTTAGGGGTTTTTACTGGAGATTCTAAGCATGTTGATTAAATCATTGGCCATTGGTGATTGACTCAGTCTCTGGTCCCTCTCCTCTCCCTGGAGGTCAGGGTTGGGGTTGAAAGTTCCGACTCTCCAATCTTATGGTTGGTTCCTCTGACAACCAGCCCCTCTCCTAGAGCTATCTGGGGGCCCACCAAGAGTTAGCTCATTAGCATAAACTCAGGGGTGGGTGAAAGGTGCTTACTACCAGTAACAAAAGACATTCCTCTCAACCCTATGACTCAGGAAATTACAAGGGTTTTAGGAGCTTTGAGCCAGGAACCAGGGGTGAAGACCAAATATTTATTTCTTATAATATCACGATGTCACACCTCTTATTCCCTTCGAGCTCAGATCCGAAGGTTATGAATTCGTGTTGTGGTTTAACCAGCATTGCCATGGATTTTTCATTTGGAGGGTGGCAGTGGATTAGCCAGTATCAGTGCACAAGAGCCAATTGTTAAATTTTTAGGAATTTTGTGAGCCAATTGCTAAACACAGACATTATTTAAAAATTAAATTTTGCCGGGCGCGGTGGCTCACGCCTGTAATCCTAGCACTCTGGGAGGCCGAGGCGGGCGGATTGTTCTGAGCTCAGGAGTTCGAGACCAGCCTGAGCAAGAGCGAGACCCCGTCTCTACCAAAAATAGAAAGAAAATTAATTGGACAGCTAAAAATACATAGAGAAAAAAAAATTAGCCGGGCATGGTGGCACATGCCTGT
>RJWJ010005029.1:0-71191 GCA_004363605.1 Indri indri | reverse complement strand
GGAGGCTCCTCGCTTACCTCTGGAATGGCTCACTTTTGACTGGAGAAGAGATAAATCATACTTAGTAGAGACAAAGATTCTGGAAGCAACCACCATTTTGGCTAATTCCTGGTCACTAAGAAACATACCTTCTACATTCTTGACGAACTAGGGGTTTTAGGGTTTTTGGATTTTTTTAAAGCTGTTTTAATTCTCGATTAGGGATTTTGCGCCATCTGCTGGAAAGATTTATTTTACACATCGCAGAGAGCTCCACGTTATTCTCAGAAGTATCTTTAAAAGCTGCGGTCCCCAACCCGGGGCTGGGGCTCATACCGGCCGTGGCGTGTTACTAACCAGGCAGTGCATCACCGCCTAAGCTCCACCTGCCCATCTACTCACTCGCTCTCCCGTCCGTGGAAAAATTGTCTTTCCAGAAACTTAGGAACTGGGCCACGCTGGGGAGTGAGTGAAACTTCGTTTGCATTTACAGCCGCTGGGATGGCCTCCCTGCCCCCGCCCCGCCCCCGGAAACATTGTCTTCCGGGAAACCGGTCCCTGGTGCCAAAAAGGTCGGGGTCCGCTGTTTTAAAGTATTTATCAATACCTTTAAAAATTGTGGAATATATGCTTATTAAACGGTTAAATATAGGAAATAATAAAGTATAAAACAAAAATCCATAGATACCTGCTATTAATATCTAAACAATATTTCCTTATCCACACATAAGAATAGGTTTTGTTTGGTTTTAGTTGTGGGGTTTTTTAAACACCAGTTTGAGATCAGCACCGCATGAATTCAGGTCATGGCAATAGTGAGAGCAGGGGACCCGTTGCAGATGCGGGGTTCCTGGAGAGGGGTGCTCTCGGTTCCTGTTGCGTCTGTGAACCGTAGGGCTTGCCTTGCCTGTTATGCAAAGCGGGAGTCCTACGCTCCAATTTAACGGGGTGGTGGGAGGAGAGGTGGCGGGGGACTGAGCTAGACCCTGGGAAAAGTGCCGTATGTTGTTCACACTCACAGGAAGCAGATCACCAAGTTACCATTCCCAGTGGCAAATGTGCCGTTTATCCTCTCTACCAGCGGATACGCGTCAGCGCCAATGTGCTAGTCGCTATGGCACATGCCACACAAATGAAGAAGTCGCGTAGACCCTGCCTTTACGTGGGAGTTCAGTAGGGAGGTCAAAGGTGTACATAGCTCACTACAAGCAAGCTTGGAAACTGAAGCAGGGTGCTTGTCCTAACTGGGCAGCCGGGAGGGTTTCGCAGTGGTGCTTTTCGGCGTATACTGTGAGGAAAGCATAAGTGGATCCTGGAGGTGGGAACATTCTAGCGTTCTGGCATTTAGTGCCAGGTTAGTGGAAGGATGCAGTGAAAATGAGGCTGGCAAGGTAGAATTAGGTCACGTCCTGGAAGGCCTGGTATATCATGCTGAAGACCGAACAAAGCACGACAAAGGTTGGTGTCACTATGCAACGAGAATTTCAAGGAGGGTAACTGCAGCAGCGATGTGTGAAGACATGAAGGATTGGAGGCAGAGAAGTCAGGTTAGGAAAAAAAAAATCACCCCGAGTGAAAGTACTTCCCATTCCCTGTCTACCGGAGTTTTCCCCGTGCTTTTCTCGAGATTCACTAATTGGCACCTCTTCTAGTGAGTCTTTCTTGACACCTTCGTTCCCAGGAAAAGCACGGCGGGGCCTCCACTCCGCACTCTGGCCGGCAGTGCCTCAAGCACGTGTGAGGCACGTCTTGTACTTACTTGGCTGCACGTCTTCTACTAGACCTGTGAGCTCTTTGAAGAGGGGGATCATGTCTTGTTTGTCTTTTATCTTTTGCACAGTGCCTGGCCGATGAAAAGTATTTAATAAATGCTTGCTGAGTTACTGACTTGAAAGGCAGTAGGGGTAGATACCCTTAAGTACACCCGGTGATAGAGCCACTGGTCGTTGTTCAGGCTAACAGCTCTGTCCACCTCTGGGCCTCCAGGGTGATTCCCACTAGGAAGTGTTCCTTTTCAAAAAGCACTCATTACAGCTTCACAGTAGAACAGTACCTTAATCAAACAATAACCACAGTGAACCCGCAGTAATAGTACATGGACAATAAGGGTTATTCTAATTGGGATCTTTCCATTGGACGGTTGGATAAGCCCAGTGAAGACTTGTTCAGTAGCTGCTGAGGAAGATGCTCACAACTTTAGGAAGATAAAGCTAAATAGTTTCCCACTGTAGCCCCTCCCTGGATGCTCGTGACTCTCAAAGCCAGTGACTTTCATAAGCCACACCCTACATCATACTGAATTGATTAAAATTGGTGGGCTATAGTAGAAATTTTGTTATACCCACTTCTTTCTTACATGAAGGATCATATTCTATAAATAATCTTTGTCCTCTACTTTTTTCATTTAACAATATATTTTGGAAACTGCTGTATATCACTTCATAGAGATCTTCCTTATTCTTTTTTAATGGCTGTGTAGTACTCCATGTTTATGGTGCATGAGGATGTACCATAGTTTGTTCAACCATTCCCCTGTATGTGGGCATTCCAATATTTTACAATTATAAACAATGCTACAATGAATAAACTGATGAGGTGTGTTACTTTTAAGTATAATGCATAGTATGAATGAATATACAGATAGCTACAAACTAATAAAATAAATTAATACAACTCATAAGCATAAAGATTTTTACTTTCCAAAGATTGTTTTAGTATGCGAACCCTTCATTTGGGAAAGCATCCAATTTTACATCACATTCAACTTATTCTCTAGAAAACCTGAGAATATCTGAAGAGAAAGAAACATATTTTTATAGTTCAAGTCATGTCAAAAGTGCAATAAATTCTGGACTAGCAAATTTAGTGAGGCATTATTACCTTTGAAAAATACTCTTCCATCTTTTAAAGTGAAATTATCTTTCTAAAAAGTGATATGAAATTCTTCTGAAGATTTACCAGTTAAACCATTATTTTAAAAACTATATTAGTTTTTGCTTGAGAAATCTGTAAATAATATAAAATAATATTTCGTATGACTCATTTTCCTACTTAAATTGAAGAATTAAGAGGAAATAACATATTTTAATCCTATGGCACATTTTTTGGCACTTTAATTTTTTTAAAGTTTTTGGTTGGGACTTTTCTTGGTTGGTTACAATCCTTATCCTTTAGGAAATTTTCCTCTATCTAGTGTTAAGAGCATTACTACCTTTGTACTTGGCCTTTGATATGTTTGTCATTTTTTGGTGTTAGTTTGGCATCTTGTGTGGTAAGATCAACAAAGAGGACCTTCTCCTACTGACTGTGTATGAACAAAGCCAAACATTGGCCAAAGAATATACTTTTGTAGGGTGTGGATGACTGTGGAAAAGTTTGGTAGGATTTTTACTTGCTTAGAGTTTTATCAATCTGGAACTAGCAAGATGGAACACATTTTTGATTTTGTGAAATTTCCTGCGTAATCTCAAAAATATAGCAGTGGCTTAATGAATCTAAGGTTCAGGTCAAATATATTCTTTCTGGAACCACCTTCGGGTTTTGCTTTAAAATCTTTAATTATAAGATTTTGTTTCTGTTCCTTGTTCTTTGCAGTAAAAGTAATTAGTAATGAAATGGCGGTTTTTACCCTGTAATTCACAAATGAACAGGGCGAGTATTAACCTGCCAGCGAAGTGGTTTTAATGACTCACAACATAATATCTAAATCCTGGTGGCAGAGGACAATGGTTAGAGGGCTATAATTTAGAGATTAATACATTTCTTAGGCACAGCTTACAAACATGGTTTTAGTTTTCTCTCGGGACAACACAGTTTTTCCTTAAATGGTTTTAGTGTAAATATACGTATTTACAGTGGACTATGTACACTGAAGTGCGGAAATAGCCACGGGGGCAATTTGGTGTTAATATTAGTTTGAAGTGAATATGATTGATATGAGACTGAGCAGTAGAAGAAAAACTTAACTCTAGATGAATTGCTTACCATGAATGGAAGAGGGGAGAGGAGATGATCTATCACTATCTGATTTCATGTGATTTTAGAATAGACTTGGGGTGGAAGAGCGAGTTAACATTTGCACCCACTGCCTCCTTCATTTTCCGTCTCTCCTCCTCCCAGCCATTATTATAAAAGCGTTAAATTGTAGAAGCACCTTTGAGGCCTTATGATTTTTCCCTTGAGGGCTCTATGGTTTCTCAGCAAAACAAAGGAAACGAGGCAGTACAGTTTCTCTCTCTTTCCAGTATTCTTCCCTTCTTTTTCATCCAACTCAAAGGTATGTGAACTTTCTCTCTAGCACCCTACTCCTTTGGCTTCACCAGGCAACTGTTACTAGGAAGTAGGGGGAATGGAACCGTGAAAGTCCATGGTTCGAAAGGCACTTCTTTCCAAATGGTGCAGTTTACCCCTGATGCCCTCTGAGGCTGGTAGAGAAAGAAGAGACAAAACAAGCCACGTAATGTTGACTCTGAATATGTATCGTGCTATGTTAATGTGTTGCAAAGAGTGGAAGGCAGTTGGAAGTACAGTGTGGACTGAAATAAAAATGAAAACTAAGAAATGAGCACGTAGGGATCTGAGAGAAAAAAACCTCCACACTTATAGATTTGAGATGATTGCTTTTGAAGAATCTTTATCAGCATAATGATGAAAATCGCCTAGCCCTTTGATCTCATAAAAGACTATTCTTCCTTCTCAGCTCTCTGTTGGTGAGGAGGGCAAACAGGTTTCTATTTTTTATAATCCTTAAAATTGCAAGGAAGAATCTGAATGTATAATTCAAGAGATGTAATGACAAATAAGGTGTAGTTAGGCCCTCGTGGATGGATGCTGATCCATAACTGACCAGACGGGCCCTTTCGGGGGTTGGCTGGTTTTAAAGCGATGCCAGATTGTAGTATTCATGGCACGAGCAATAGCAACTATATGGTTTCATTGTGTTCCACAGATGATCAAATTCTCTGCCAACTGCACTTTCAAATTATTTTAAATATACTGTATGTGTTTCACATTATTTTATATCAAGCCACAGAATTGTGTGTATGTATGCGGTGTGTGGGAAAATACAGCTCTAGAAGTATCTCTAGGAATCCGTAAATGCTGTAAATAAAGTTGCTTGTAGAGCATTAACGTCGTTTATCTAACACCACTCTCAAAGTCTTAGATCAAAATTACTTTTAATTCTTACAGACAAATGGCAATGGAGATTTTTTTAGAGGTTATTGAACAGTTTTGTGGTTTTGAAAACAGCTGAACCAGCTAGAAGAGAGCAGCAAGGAGTGACTTAATTGACCACCTGCGCTGTGGTCGTGGTCATTTCTCTTTACCAAACACTCGAGTTTGACTCGCCTGCCACTTATCTCAGTGAGCTGTTATTTTCAGCATGTATAGGAACTAAGACTAAAGATAGGCTGAGATAAGAATAGCTTGACTCTCTTGTATGAATGTGTGTCTGTGTGTGTGTGTCTTTTACTTCCAAATGTGTTTTGAGGGATGTCCTACAGATAGTGTCTCTGAATAAATGGCATATCTGCTACTGAATAAAAAGAGAAATCAACTTTTTGGCTAGAATTTAAACTGAATATTTTTCTTGCTTTGATAATTTGCTAGTGTCCTTAGGGGTAATGGTGGAAAAATCTTCATTGTACCCTATGGAAGAAACAATCCACTTATGTAAATTCAACTATACCTGCCTGGGGCACCCTAAAGACAAGTGTAAGTGATTAAAGTGTGAGTCATTTTGCTTGGAATGGCCCTCAGTGACCTCATCTTCCTTCTATAGTCAGTTCAATTTTTACATGTAAGTTCCTATTTCTGTTAGGTGTTTAGTTTTCTGGGAGCAGTGTTACACTGCTCGTTCAGTCCTCATATGGCCTTTTCTTGTTGTGTGCACGTGCAGAAAGAGAGAGCTCTCCTGTCTTCCTCTTCTTATAAAGCCACCAATCCTATCAGATTAGGGTGCCACCTTATGACCTCGGTTAACCTTACTTACCTCCTAAAGTCCCTATCTTTAAATATAACCACACTGCAATTAGGGCTTCAACATAGGAATTTGCAGGGGGTAGATGGGACATTTCAGTCCATAGCAATCACATATACACAAAATTACCCTTGAAAATCCCTTCAGAAAGTGCTACATTGGAATAGCCCCACACAGCCATGTATTTCTCTAGCATTGGAATAGATTATTGTTTCTTAGGTTGAGCATCAGATGAAGTAGTTTGCTTATACACAGGAACTATGATGGCTGAATTATCTGTGATTAATAAATGATTTTTACCTTTAAACCTCAGAACCACACACCCAGATCACTCAAGGAAACAACACCAGGTCCAGGTCTCTTATCTTCATACTCATTCAGAGGCACAGGTCATTAAGGGGAACTCCAGGCAAAATGACTCACACTTTAATCGCTGGCACTTATCCTTAGGGTGCCCCCCGCAGGTAGTTGAATTTACATAAGCTGATTGTTTCTTCCATAGGGTAGAATGAGTATTTTTCCATCATTACCCCTAAGGACACTAGCAAATTATCAAAGCAAGAAAGGTGTTCAGTTTGAATTCTAGCCTCCAAATTGGTCTGTTTTTATTCAGTAATAGATAAGGTCATTTATTCAGAAACACTATGTGTAAAACATTCCTCAAAACGTATTTGGAAGTAAAAGGTGCACAAACATTCATCCAAGAAAAGGGAGTCAAGCTATTTTAATCTCATTCTGTCTCTAGTCTTAGTTCCTATACTTGCTAAAAATAATGATCTCTATTATTTCCTGGGACATGTCTCTGCATTCGCTGGTTAGGAGTTCCTGCCTTGGGAATACCAAGCAAGGGAAAAGGGGAAATTCTGAACCTTTTCATTACTTTTCCTGGGACAGATAATTTGGGCTTGTAATAAAATCCAATTATAATTTCAGTCCCTGGTGAAATTCTATTATAATTTCCTTTTGCTTAATTTGGAATACAAAGGAGCAAGTTTTTTTCCCCCAGTTTATTTGTGGAAGCCTGTCTTTCACTAGGATTTAAACAAAGATGCCTCAGGCAGAGGATTGGCATAAATTATTCATTTCTCCCAGTGCAGTTACATCTGATACCTTTTCAGGAAAAGTTTTGCTTGCAGAGATGCTCATGATCTCTCATGGTGAGGAAAATTTGTTACCTGAAGAAGCTAGAGGGGTTGGGGCCCCTTTTGGGGGATTTTCTTGAAAAAGCACCAAACAGAGCCCAGGAGAGGAGATCTTTGTGGATCAGGAAGGGCTTCTTAGAGGAGGGGAGAATTCAGTTAGGTAAGGGGTGGGAGGTGTGCTAATGGGAGTAATGGGGTCAGGTGGCTTTAGCTCAAGTGTGTCTATGACAGATGAGCCCACACAGGTAGGTTGGAGACAGCTGCTGTGATGGACCTTCACTGATACACCAGGGATGTGGGATGTTATTGGCAGAGAGTAGTCATTGAAATCTTTTAATAGGAACGAGATGAAGAAATTTCTGATTTGGGAATATTAACATGGCTGGAATGTATTAGATGAATTATGGATAGGAAAAAATTGCAGATGTTCCTTTACTTACAATGGGGTTATGTATAGCTGAAAATGCACTTTCAACTTAAGATATTTTCAATTTACGATGGGTTTATTCAGACATGGTCACCTTGTAAGTCGGCAAACGTACAGAATGCATATTGTTTTTGAACCATGGTAAAGTCAAAAAGTTGTAAGTCAAACCATCTTAAGTTGGGAACCATCTGTGTGGACAACAGTTTTATGATCAGATGGCAAGACTGAGTGGAGAAAAGCATACCTACTTCCCCTACCCTACTGTTTCCCTTAATTACCTAACGAGAGGATTCACCTGGAGAGCTTATTAAGTATGCAGGTTACCAAGAATCTCCCCTGAAAATTATAACCCCAGTAGGTTTAGGATTCAATGGATAATTTATGATTTTTAAAACAGCCCCACATAATTTTTATATTCTTACAAGTTGAAAGATACTCCACAGAAATGTTTGGTTGATCAGATCTTAAATTGCATGTGAGGGTATCAAAGCAAACCTTGCTCTTGACAAAGTGTATTTTTTAACCAGGCAAGGAAGACTATTCTGGCATTGCAATAGGGGAGAGAGACCAGAACTTAGTCTAAATTCAACTCCACTGAAACAAAGAGTGGAAGGGTTCCAAAGGGCTGGGATGAACCACTAGAAATGTACTGGAGGATGATGGGGGACATTGGTCAGTGTGATGTGTTGTACATTCAGTTATTTGAGTTTGTGAATACTCTTCTCTATAATTAGGCCGTGTGTTTCCTAATTGGTGCCTTATCAAAGTTAGGCTCCTGTCCTCCCATAGAGACTGGGAGATGGAGGTGCTCTGTTTCTTGATGACTACATGTCAAAGGGATGGCTTCCAGGTCCTAGAAGACCGTCCTATGTTGTAAAATGACAAGAGTATGTGAGAAGATTTGCATCTCAAAGGGGCAGGGAAAGAATTTGTAATTGCAAGTTTTCTAAAGAGAATGATCTTAGTGAAGGGAGGCCAGCTGCCCATAGTCAGGAAGAAACCTGTCTAAAGCTTATTCAAAGTGAGGATGGCTTGGTTAGGGGTAAGGTATTACTACTATTACCGCTACAACTGTTATTACTCCTACTACCATCATTATGGTAGACTACTCAATAGAGGATGGAAAAGAAGAGTCAGGAATGTTAAAAAAGAAAAATCGATATTACTTTTAAACCTAATGTGGGGAATTGGAAAGTGAGATACAGAAGAATGAGCAGTCCAAAGGTATTGACCCTGGACTTTAGGAGAATGAAGATCCAGTGACAGAAATGAAATTTCCAGTTGGCTGGCAGGGATTTGGTGCCAAATGACCCAAGCCAACTTGGTGAAGCCTAACTATTAGGTTCCTCAGGTAAAAATGGCACCCTGTAGTCAGCACGGGAAGTTGATGAGAGTTAGGGAAAGCAGCAGGGTTTGTGGAGGCCTCCTCTGGAAAGTGGCCTTTTCTGATAGAACAGTGAGATTGGACCAGCCCTGGACTGTGTGTTCACAATTAGTGTCTTGTGGTGGCTCCACCTCAGTCACACACACACACACACACTCACACACACACACTCACACACACACACACACACACACACACACACCCTGTATATACACTAATGAAGTATTTTGAAGTAAGTTACAGGCATTTTAGCAGCAAAGTTTTATGGAAAACTGATGACTTCCATTTAGCACAAGTTGCATTAGAGATTAGTCAGAAAACTTGAGTGAGGAGGTCAGGGCCTTTAGAAGTAGCCTTGGAAGTGATATCAGAACAGGTGGCAGCAGAAAAGGTGGGTGAGAAAAGTGAGTGAGATCCCCACCAAGTTACTGGGAATGTATGACATTAGTGTATCTTCCTTTTTTTTTCAAGGGAATAAGTGTAAAGGCGGGGAGAATGGAAACCTAAGAATTCATGATCTTCTTAAGCAGGAGAAGAAGGGCCCCAGTGTTGCCTGTTCCAGATCGGTCTATGATGCTAAGGACTGTCAGGGGTACAACTGAGTTGCTCCTGGAACTCCTGGCAGGAGACCGGGCTGGTGGAGTCAGATGCAGGGCTTAAGAGTGAGCGGAGAAAAAGGAGCCAGGGTGCAGATGGCAGTTTCGGGAAGTCTGGCTTTGAAAAAACGTGAGGTGTGGAGGGAGAGCAGAAAAGAGTGGTACGATGAAGTTAATGGGGATGTATGATATTAACGTGTTTTGCTTTTTTCCAATGACTTTTTTAGCAATCAGAAATGAGCGAACAATCAGAAAAAAACAATTCCATTCAAGAAGGACACACAGATCATAGTTCTGAGAAAAACTGTCAAATTGGACAGAAACAACTGGTATGGCACACAGATTCTATGATTGCATGTTATTTGGGATGTTCCTGCTTGAGGATCTCTGAGATGCCCATGGTCTTGGTCGGGAAGGTGGGCCCAGCCAGGACTTCCCAGGAGGGATCTCTGCTCGCCCATGCTGACGGACCTTTCCCTCCTCTTCCCTCTGTTCTCACTGGGCTGGCCTCACCTCACCCATCCTCCTACCCCTGATTTTTAGCCCAGTGTTCTGATTAGTAAAATCCTGCCCTTAGAGTAGAACACTTGTGGAGAATATATTCAAATGTTTTTATTTAACAAACGCTTATTTTGTTCTTATGATGTCATGTAGTGGTTCTAAAACTTGGTATATATTAATTCATCTAATTCTCATCACAAGATACTATTGCTAACCCTGTTTTACAAATGGAGAAACTGAGGCTTAGAGAAGTAGGAACTTGCTCAAGGCACAGCACTAACAGAAGCCAGAGCCAAGACTTGAGGACAGGTAGGCTTACCCTGGTGTCTGTTCTTAACCTTCTGCTATGCTACTGAGAATAGTAATAAATGGTACTAAGTCATTCTTATTTCATAGACAAACCTAATGCAGTACTGTTTCATAAGGTTAAGTTTATAAAACAAACCCATATATACACAACAAGATGAAAATTTAAGGAAACATATTTGTAATATTTTAGACTATCATGAAACTAAATAAACTGCAGAAGAGCCTATGAGATTCTGTTATGTAATTTGTTGCATTAAGATTCAAACACAGAAAGTTCCCCTTTTGTGTACAGATGTAGTATTTCATGTATTTGTCAGCCTATATGTTTTTGGTTACTCAGAGTATTTTCTTCTAAAATCCTTCAAAAGAGACTTCCCTTCCCTCATGGCATGTGCTAAATGTTCAAACTGAGTTATCAGTGCAATATTTTTTTTTTTTTACTTTTTTTTTTTTTGAGACACAGTCTCACTCTCTTGCCTGGGGCGAGTGCCGTGGCGTCAGCCTAGCTCACAGCAACCTCAAACTCCTGGGCTCGAGCAATCCTACTGTCTCAGCCTCCCGAGTAGCTGGGACTACAGGCATGGGCCACCATGCCCAGCTAATTTTTTTTTCTATATATATTTTTAGCTGTCCAATTAATTTCTTTGTATTTTTGGTAGAGACGGGGTCTCGCTCTTGCTCAGGCTGGTCTCGAACTCCTGAGCTCAGAACGATCCGCCCGCCTCGGCCTCCCAGAGTGCTAGGATTACAGGCGTGAGCCACCGCGCCCGGCCCCAGTGCAATATTTGACTGAAGCATTTTGTTGTTTGTCTTCCAGATCAGGCCCTATTTAATTTCTAATTATAAAAACTCCCAAACAGAGACTTTTAACGACTCTAGAACACTCTAGAAAGTCATTTTAGCAAGATTGCTCTTGTTGAAATTGGGCTTTGACTGAGAGTGGATCCTTCAGGTGGCTATGTTCCAAAGTAGAGCTCCGGATGGAGCCCACATTCCCAGGACAGGGAGTAGTTCTGAAACGCATCTCAGAGCACCGGGTGGGGCGGACTGTGTGTACTCTGGGTTCTCACTGTGGTTTGAAACACTTTATATGGGCTTCTTCGGCTAACAGCTGAGGAAGGGCTTTTAATCCTTTGTCCTTATCCACTGTAAAATGCTAATTCTAATGTTCGTCCCCATCAAATTTGGAAAGCTGACTGCTGTTTTGCAGGTATAAAAAGAATTCTTCTGTTCCCCCTTGATTATTTTTACCTTTTAATTATGTGAGTTTTATGTCATGTATTTCTTTTTTTAATTGACTTGTGCACATTAAATACTATGTATTTCTTTATTCAGAAAGAATGGCCTAATTTGAGAAAACTTACACCATCTTTGAAAATTTAAACTGTTTATTTCTTTGTGTAAAACATATATACTTCCATGTCATTATGGTGAAAGTTATAGATGGTTCATTTTGAGACAGTGTAAAACAGGTAAACTATCCAGTTCTTACTACTAATACATTTTATTTGTTTCACAGCAACAAATAGAGCGGCAGCTAAAATGCTTGGCGTTTCAAAACCCTGGCCCACAGGTAGCTGACTTTAATCCTGAAACAAGGCAGCAGAAAAAGAAAGCACGGATGTCAAAGATGAATGAGTATTTTTCTGCAAAATACAAGTAAGGTCATGACTTGTTATATTTGGTTTGTGGGATTATAAAGTTTATGAGTTCTCCTTGACAAAGCAAAATAATTAAAGGTTGCCTCTCTTTTTTTTAATGGTTTATAAATATCTCTTCTAAAGTATAATAGCACCCCATACGTCTGGAAGTTAGCAACATCAAGAAATAGGGAGTTATCTCACTTGATTGTTCACTGTCAGTTACAGATTGAACTCCTTGTTCTACTACTTTCCCCCCCTCCTCTCACTGCACTTGACTAGTCTTAAAAAAAAAAAAGAAAAGAAATAGAGGCCGGGAGTAGTGGCTCACGCCTGTAATCCTAGCACTCTGGGAGGCCAAGGCGGGAGGATCGCTTGAGGTCAGGAGTTCAAGACCAGCCTCAGCAAGAGTGAGAACCCGTCTCTACTAAAAATAGAAAGAAATTAGCCAGACAACTAAAAACAGAAAAAATTGGCTGGATGTGGAGGCACAGGCCTGTAGTCCCAGCTACTTGGGAGGCTGAAGCAGGAGGATTGCTTGAGCCCAGGAGTTTGAGGTTGCTGTGAGCTAGGCTGACGCCATGGCACTCTAGTCTGGATGACAGAGCAAGGCTCAGTCTCCAAAAAAGAAGTAAATAGACTATAATCTCAAACTAGGAATCAATTGTTTTAAAAAAGGATTCAATGGCCAGTGGCTCTGTACTAGAGTAATAGCTTTAGTAGGAAAGATGATTTAAAGTAACAAAGATAGGCTGGGTGCGGTGGCTCATGCCTGCAATCCCAGCACTCTGGGAGGTGAGGCAGGAGGATCCCTTGAGGTCAGGAATTTGAGACCAGTCTGAGCAAGAGCAAGATCCGTCTCTACTAAAAAGAGAAAAATTAGCCAGGCATTATGGCATGTGCCTGTAGTTCCAGCTACTGGGGAGGCTGAGGCAGGAGGATCACTTGAGCCTAGGAGTCTGAGATTGCTGTGAGCTGGGCTGACGCCACTGCACTCTCAACAAGGGGACAGAGCCAGATTCTATCTCAAAAAAAAAAAAAAAAAGTAACAAAAAAGTATCATTAAAAGGAGAAATACAGGAATGAATTCAGAATATCCAGTCTCTTCAGGGCTACTATGAAGTTCAATGATTGTTAGTGCTTCAGAAGTATAAAATAAGCAATCGTGCATCAAAATTAATAATTTATACCCATTAAAAGATATCCTAAAAACACTGAAAGGCAAATCACTAAGTGGGCGAAGTTATTTATCATATAAAAAATCAGTATCCAAAATACATAAAGAATCTTAAAAGTTAATAAGAAAAGTATAAACATTCTAATAGAAAAAGTAATAAAATAATAAGCAGGCATTTCATGGAAGAAACGGCTAAGAAATATTCAGGATACTGAACCTCATCAGTACACTATGGAGAAGCGCCATACTCCCCAGATAGGCAAAGAGTTTAGTCTGATGATATCAAAGTTGGTGAAGCTCTGAGACATGAATTGAGTGTAAAATGGTACAACCACTATTTAAAAACAACTTGGCATTACCCATGTGCCTTAGTATCTAGCATCTTCATGAGTGGATATATATCCTGGGAAGAGTTTTATACATATAGAAGGAGGGACATATTTAAGAAGTTTCATAGCATCACTTTTATAGCAAAGAACATAAAATTTTAATCATCCAAATGCCCATAATAATGGAAAAGATAAATAACTGTGGTATATTCATACAGTGTAATACATATAGAAGTGAAAATATTTGAATACAGCTACATGTACCACCATGGGAAAATATCAAACCATGGTGAAGAATAAAAAAGCAAATTATGGAAGAAAAATTACAATGTGCTTGGGGATACATACATATGCGGCATGGCTCACAGTAAAACAAGGAAGCGATTTTTATAATATCAAGGCCTGGTTCCTTTTGGAGGGGGGTGCAGAGGGATGCATGGGTGGGGCATGAACAGGAGAGGCTGTCATAGTCTTAGTAAGCTGGGCCATGGGCACACGGAAGCTTTTATTCCTCTTTATGCATGTAGCATGTATGTTCGTACACTTTTATGTATGCGATAGTTCAGAATTGTATAAAAGATAGCATCCGATGGGCAGGAAACCATAAAATCTGTGTCTTGAAGTCTGAGTCAAGGCAGGGGTGTGTTTGGGTTAAGGCAAAGAGAGGAGGGTGGAATCTGACCCACGCTCTAGGTTGGTTTCAGGACCATCCACCCCCATCATTCCTTTAATAGATTTTAAATCTCTTCTGCTGAATTTCCCAGGGACTTGAGAAAGGTCTCGTTCCACAGATGAAGCACTTTATGTGTAAATCCTTGTTAGAAGGCATTCCTGCTAACGTGTGAAAAGCAGGCAGTAAGTGTAGATAATGACGGATCCTCACCCCTGCCCGAGTTCATCAGGAAAGGGGAGGAGAGAACAGCATTGCTTACCTGGGCAGGAGGACAGGAGGTGAGATGTCTGCGTGGGGACGAAGGGCGCAGAAGTACACAATGTTACCACACTAGCTGAGGGCCAGCCCTTTGGATTTCAACGGGTAATAACGGATACAAGCTGTACGGAGATATTTTTGTTATTCTAAGGCTTCCAAACAGCTCAGTTTGAAGGATTTACTTCAAAATGATTTGGTTTTGAGAGGGCGGTGGAATCCCTGTGACAGTCCTTTGCCCCTGTACACGTTGCAGAGGCTGACGGAGAGAGTGTGGGAATCCCAGGCAAGGTGCCCTCCTGCAGCACAGAACACCTTGCCTTCGCTCAGAGCTTGCGATGCCTGATGCTACCATCTTGTCACCTGCTTTCTCTGCCACACTGGGTGAGAAACAGAAAAGAACAGAGAAAAATGGGACCTGGAGACGTTAGCAAAGGAGCTTTTCTTTCTTTAAATGATTATAGTGTAGTAAGTGACAGTTCTCATCTTGAGTCATTAAGAAACATAGTAGTTGTATTCAGTATAGTGCTTTTAAGAAAGAAAGAAAAAAGAGTGCAATTTATTAGGTAAAAATCCATCAAGAATGGTCATATTTTAAAGAAAAAAATGGAGGATTTGTAGGAGGAAGCTTTAGTTAGCTATTCCTCATGATTATCTTAGGAGACTTATTACATTTTCCAGCAATACAGGAAAAATGAAGTGTTACTCTAGATGACAAGCCTAGCTGTGTTGGAAATTCATTGCATGTTGATCCAATTTCCCACGACATCACTGCCATAGAATATTCTGGCATGTTTCTGGGGAATCTCTAGGATGCTGGTCTCTCAGAGTAAAAGGGTCATGTGTATGAAGTTTGCTGCACAATAATTTATTCTCGACGTTGAGGACAATTGCATTGTTGTGTTAGTGTCATGCTTTTCCTTTGCAGAGTTATGAGGAAGTACGACAAAAGTGGCAGGCTAGTCTGCAATGAGGCGGACCTGTGCGACTGCCTCGAGAAGAACTGCCTGGGCTGCTTCTACCCCTGCCCCAAGTGCAACTCCAACAAATGCGGGCCTGAGTGCCGCTGCAACCGACGCTGGGTTTACGATGCCATCGTCACCGAATCGGGGGAGGTCATCAGCTCGCTGCCATTTAATATTCCTGACTAGGGTGTTATGTATGGACAGATTTGTTTCTTCTTATACATTTGAGTCGACCTCTTTCTCTTGGGTGAATTTTAGGGCTTGGGGAAAATGTTGGAAAAACATACTTAGGACTCATGTTCTCTCAAGCCGCGGTGTAAACTCAAATGGGCATTAATTTCATACCTTCTTACTGTGTTTTGTCAAATTCCTTAACTTGTGACTGCAGGATGTGACAAGAGATGGGTGGGCGTCTCTCACCAGCACCCCCATGTCTACTGGGCCTTCAAATTAAAAATCTCTTCCCAATTTGCTGATTCGTGAGAGAATGTGGCTGCAAGATGTTCAGAACTCTGTATCTTTTCTTACGTAGAACATAGAATCATGAATTTGTAATATTTAGTTACCCTTAGAATCTTATACATCATGAGTTCTAAAATCAGAATTGCCACTCAGATTAAAAATAAAAGTCCTTGTGACTTTGTACTGTATATCCATAGCCACGTTTTCTATTGTTCATGTTTTAATAATCTTAAAATTAGATTTGGTAATGCTTGGTAATATTTTTATTAAAAATTTATATTTTACTTATAAAATTGAGAGATTAGGACTTGAACATCCTAAAAGCCAGGGGTTTACTTTTTTTTTAACTTCAAGATCAGTATTTCTGGATTTTTTTCAAAGGGAGGAAACTTAAATTATGATACAAAATGGTTTGTTGTATGTTTGCTAATTGAGTGTATCGATAAACAGTTGACTAGATACCTGGTGTGGTCTTTTCGTTTCTGATACATTGTAGGAGGCATATGGAAAGTTGAATTCAGCCTCCTTTGAATTAACTTTTTACGCCAGTCTTTTTCACCCCAAGTCAGTGGTTCTCATTCATTAGTGTGCATGAAAATCACCCAGAGAGCTTGTTAAAACACAGGTCTGTACCCCACACCCAGAGTTTCTGACTCATTATGTCTGGGACAGGGCTCAAGAATTCGCATTTATAGTACATTCCCAAGTGATGTGGCTGCTCTACTCTGGAGACTACACTTTGAGAACGATTTCTCTAATTAGATTAGATACATAACATAAGGAAGTATTTAAATAGACTAATTTAATAAATTTTGAAAAATAAATAAGAGCATTTGGTTTTAAAATAAATTTGAAATGTTATAAGCAGAGTTTTCCGGATTTATTTTTCCTCCATAATCGGTTTCAAAATACTTGTTTCTGTAGAATCTCCATGTGCCAGGGAAGGTTTCTGACAATTCTGGATTTGTTACCTGACAGTATGTTTTAGGACTAAAGTAACAAAAGCCCTAAAAATTATGCTGTGACCACAGTACACGTGTCCGTGTAGCAAGAGAACTTGTATTCTTCTGTGTCGTTTTCCACAGAATTTACTGTGTTTTCCTGATTCAGCTCACTCGTACTGAACATCTACTGTGAGCCAAACATTGCGCTAAGTGCTTCCAATGCGTTGCCTTTAACCGTTCACAGCCCACTGAGGACGTGAACTCCAATGACCAAGGCTCACCCTTTGGAACGCTCACCAGGAACGTGCAGCCCTGCAACCAGGAACAAGGAGTGGGGCCTTCGTCAGTTTACATTTTGTTTTATTTTGAGAATAATTATTATTTTGTAACTGGTGGACTAAATGCATTGTTTTATTACTTTTTAACTTTAGAATCATATAATTTAAAGCCAAAAGGAACCTTCCAGCTCATCTAAATAGTGAATTAGCCAGCAGATGCCAATGGAGAGCTGCTCTGTGCCAGGCGCAGGCTGGGTGCAGGGGACGGGGTGGTGAGCAAACTCCACCCGGTTCCCGCCCTCACAGGGTTCATTGACTAAAACCAAACCTTTTTTTGTTTTTGTTGCTTTGTTTTTTACTTTTACAACTGAGGAAATTTAGACCTAGTGGGATTAAAGGACTTGGGTAAGGACACACAGAAGAGGTGGCAACCCTGGTGTTTTGAACATTGCCACTAGGTCAGTGTTCTTTCCATAATACCCCTTTGGCACAATCCTAAAATTCGTTAGTGTTTTTAATAATATGCACTCCTGAGTTCCATCCCAAATCTCAGGAATTAGAACCTTAAGGGATGAAATCTGGGAATCCATATTTTTATTTTATTTATTTTTATTTTTAATTTTTTTTTATTTCAGCATATTACAGGGGTACAAATGTTTAGGTTACATATAGTTTCTTTGTCCCACCCAAGTCAGAGCTTCAAGTGTGTCCATCCGCCAGAACTGCCTTACATCACATCCTCGGCAGTCCTATTTTCCTACTAAAACACAATCCCAGGCAAGTAAATTGGCATTAAAGTCTCTTTCTTTTCTGTCTCGCTTGTCATTCAGGCTTAAGCATTAGATAAAGTAATCTGGTTTAAAATAATCTGGTTTAAAAAGTGTGTTGGCAAATTATGTTGGTAAGCTTTCCAAGTAAAGTAAAAAATAAACTGAAGTAAAAAATTGCATAATTACTAAGCAGACACCTCAGACTGCTTTGAAGCCTGGGAAAGCATTTGATGTAGTGCATTTTTAGAAATCAGGTTATTTCATCTTGATCTAATGCCAATTCAATGCATTTTTAAAAAGCTTTCTACACCAAATGATTATTGCAAAAGTAAATTTATGCGAATTGTCAGAAACTTATTTTGCAAGTGTCTAATTTTTGTCACAAAGTGAATAAAGCTCTTTAGCTATTTGAACTAAATTCAGATTAACCAAAAAATGTAGCTGTGCTATCTGATTATATTAACCAAGGAAATTGTCTTGTCAGTGTGATAGGATTTTTCTCTTTTCTGCTTGGCTATCTTTCAATGCTGACGGTGTGTCTTCATGAATATGTACAGAAATTGAAGGAAAGCTATTTTACAGAGGTTATTTAAGTATAAACTGGTATATACCGAAGGATTTAGACAAGCCACCCTTTGCCCATTTATGCAAGGATTTGGGACTGGAATGACATATCACATGAATTTGCATGGCAAGTTTGAGTCTCATTTGTAAGAGTTAAAGACTATCTATACAGTGTCTAATCTTTCTGTACCTCCCCTTCTGATGCCTCCTCCCCAACGATATCCTAGATCCATGGCAGGTGTAGACCTTGGGATGCTGACTCACAGAAAAGTAATTTAGCCTCTCTTTTAATATCTTTACTTGTTTTTCTGGAAAGTAAACAATGCTGTCTTGGATATTTTGTGTATATCACAGATTGCAGTTCTGTAACACCTTGGAAACGTACACATTTACATGAGCAAGGCTTTTGTAGGCTATTTGCTACTTAGGCCCAGAGGGTGACATTTATATGGACTACTGTTCAGTGCCAACTATGCCCCCTAGAGTCGTACAGCACAGTGGCCCTGCAAAAAGGTGCCATTTGATGTGTGGATTTCTTAATTGTCCAGCATTTGTTGACATCGTATTGGGTACTTTAGATTAGCTAATATTCTTATATAAAATACTTAAAAATCCTATGTCTTCTCTTTTCATGTTTTTTTTTTCATTTTCTGTGTTGTCTAACACAGCAGAAGATAGTTTTGAGGTTGTTTAGGACAATAGTTCATATATATGATCTAACTGGAGCAGTCTTTGTATATTTTTTTTTCAGAATACATATTTTAACCCTAGATTTAGAATACCTTTTCATATTCACAGATTTCCTAAAATTCTGCTTTTTCCACAGTATTTTTCTTCACTCTGTGGAAAGGAAATGACTCTCTTTTCATCGCTCTCCATGTTTAATAAACAATTTACTACTTAAACCTCATACTCAATTTGAAAAATGTTTATTTTGTGTTGACAGTTTGTGGTTTTCAAAGATTATTTTCCCCTCACTATTGTTTCAGATGAAATTTTTCAACCTTCAGTTTTTGTTGGAACTTCTCAGTGAAGCCATTTGGGCCTGGAGGGGTTTTTTGTTTGTTTGTCTTCTTTCTTTTTATAGGAAGATTTTAAATAATTCATTTTTTAAAATAGTTATATTCTTTCTTCTATTTTTCTTATATGTTATATATATAATATATGTAATATATTATATATGCTATATATTTTTCTAGAAATTATCAATTTTATCTAAATTTTCAAATTTGTGAACATAAAGTTGTACAGAATATACTCCTTATCAGTTTTAATTATTAACTATTTCCCCCAAAATTTTAATTATAAGTTACTGACAGAATAGTATAAACCACTATCTTTTCAGTAAATTTCCTTTCCCCCTTAGTTAGAGTTGGATTCTCTTGCTTATAAACAAAACACCCTAACTAATGCAGGTGTTATCCAGAAAATGGAGGGACACTTGCATGTTGTTGCAGCAAATTGCTTTTTAACAAATTTCCACAAAATAACTTGTTCCTTCTTTCCTGAGATATACTTAAGGTCTGATTTAAGAGGCATGAGCGAAGGCCCTCCTGTTTCTTTTTAATACACCGGTAACCAATATGCTCCCAGCAATGGGAACCGAAAAAGTGTTGCTACAACTCATAAAATGTTTCGACTGAAATAGAATAGAAATTACCTGCTTTCAGGGAGTTACTGCAAACAAATCCCAGGGAGAGGAAAGAGAGTAAGAGAGAGGAAGGGAGAGAGGGAGGGAGGAATGCTTTCTCTTTGAACTGCTTCAAATTCAGAATCTCTTTCCAGCTTTGGATTTTTCCATACAGCACTTGGCAGCGGGATAGCACTAAATTATATTATCGCTATTAATTTGGCATATATTGTTGAAAAATAAGAATTATTTGCATTTTATAATTTTTAATAATCCAGTTTCCTGAAAGCTAGAGAAAAGAAAAATACATGCGTGGTTTTGGCGTCCTCTGCCGGTCATTCATATGTACTTTCGGTTTTATACAGAGAACAAAACCAAGACAACTATTTTTCAAATGGATTTGGGATTTTTTTTTTTAGGATTATTTAAGTGTGATTAAGATGAGATTTTTCCCTCTTCTTCAAGATAAAAGATTATTTACTCAAAAGTTTGTTTCATTTTTTAATTTAATGTTTTCAAATTTATGATAGACTTCAATTTGGTAAATATATTTTAATTTTGGTAACTTTTCTTAACTTCGAAATTATAACTGGAGACAAAGAATAAATTTAGCAAAAAAAAAAAAAAAATTAGAAGACATTTTGGATAAAATGTCTGATTCCCAGTATGTCTCTTTCTTAGTCTGTCCGTGGTGAAGGGTCCCGGTCATGTAGACCGATGCCGTTCCATATTCCCATGACAGTGCCTTTCCTCAGTCCAGTCAGTTCCTCAGCTATTCTCCACAGCAGCTATTTAAACCCTTAACCTCTTCATCCTCTCAGCAATGTTGCCTCCTTCTTGGAAATGATAGAGGTCGTCCAATATATAACTGTGACATCCTGATTATCTCTCCTGCCCCAAATCCTGGTAAGAATCTGTATATATGACTCTTCTTGCCTCCATTCTTCTAGTTTCAGTGAAACAAATTTCTCTCTTGTTAAAGAACAGTCAATTGGAATGGATCTCATTTCCCTGGATTCTTTAGGAAGAGCGCTGTATCAAACATTATCATTTCTTCTCTTTCTTCTCCATGTCTTTGCACTCTTACTCTTTGTTGGCTTTTCATGATCAGCATATGCTTATCGCTAATGCCAGCTAGGGTCTTTCAACTGCAAACAGCTCTGCCTAATTTAAGCTCAGAAAGGGCCTACCAAATCTAGGGAAATATAGAAGAGCTTGGCCTCAGAAAGAGGTACCAGAGCATTTGTATGAACTGGGTAGCAACATATCATAGGCAGTGTTCTCAGGGACCGATTGGCAGGAACTTAGCCAAGCTGGGAGAGAGGGTTGGACCTGCCCCTACCAAGCGGAGTGAATCCTGACACAGCACAGTTAACAAAATCTCGGAGCTGAGACAGTAAAAACTAAATCCACTAACGAATGCTACCCTCAGTCCCAGCTTCTTTTTAAGCTCATATGAATATTAAAAAGTAGACAGAATGCAATACTGAGCCATCAAGCTAGAATCCCAGATGGAAAGATAAACACGTCTCCCATTAATCAGCAAAAGAACCAAGAAGACACAACATCAGAGAAAACAGAGGTCTGGGCAAAGAGGTCCATGCCAAACACAGGCAGGATAGGAAGAAATGATATGACAACTAGGCAATTATCCTATGGAAAAATATACGAAAGAAAGGTATACAGCATGCAAAACCAGATGAAAATTCCATGTGAATGCTCCTTAAGATAGAACTCAATGAGGAAATTGATTCAGTGGAATAAGAACTAGAACACAACGTGATAAAACAAAAAAATCAAATATACAGCACAAAACCAAAGAAAGAAATTGAGTACTAAAAACACACCATTTCCTATCATATAAATTAGAAATGGCAAGAAAAAAATTAGACACGATTTCAAATTGAATTATTGTCAGAGAGGATGGGCTACTCACAGTAAAATCAGAGGAGTGAGCACAAACACAAAGCGTACTGAAAACAAAAGCCAACATAAGGATCACTTTGTCCCCAAGGCAAAGAACCTGATGAATAGACACAAAAATGCATTCAAATATTGTGTAAGGAATCTGAGTCCATTTTTGAGGTTTGACTGCTGACAGTTTTCAAGCTCCACCGCTCCCTCTCCCCCTTCTGCCTCACATCTGGGCAAGGTGTTAAGGAAACCCAGGTGCTAACTTCTTTGGCACTGGTGAGAAATTCAAACCACATAAGCCCCAGACTGCATGTGGCGACCTCACCCTGGTCCCAGTCCCCAACCACCATAAAACCCAGTTGCTCTTCCTCCCTCTCAAGCAATTTTGGGATCTGCTCGGGAGTCTGCTCTGCTGTCCCCCAGGAAGCCTCATTATGAGAGTAATAAATATTTTTACATCTCCCCGCTGCATGTGTGGCATCATCAGTCTAGACACCAAACCAAATTTAGGGCGGGGAGTCCATTTTGCCTCTGTGGGATATCACAACAATATTTAATAGACATTTTCCCATTAATTTTGGACAAACTGAATCTGCAGTTTAATGCAAGAGAAAATTGTTTTTCAGAAGGACTGATACAGAATGATGAGGCTGAGACAAATTCTGGCAAAATTACCAAACTTCAAAGATAAAGAAAAATTTCTTCAGGCAGCCAGGTGAAAAAAGAAAGTAATTTACGAAAGTAAAATAATCAATAACTCTCAGGCTTCTCCACAGCAATGTCTAGAAAGTTTCGAGAACAGTGTATTATGTCCAGCCAACATGCTATTTAATTATTAAGGCAAAAGTCAGATATTATCAAACATGATTGCATTCATGACCTTCAAGAGCTTTTCTCTTTAGAAAAACTGACAGTAGAAAACAAGCCAACCAAGAGGTTAATGAAAATAAAGAATTCAGGAATAAAAATGCTATGGCATGTAATGGACATTAAATCCATACATGGCTAAAACTTAATTAATTTATGAAATTGAATATAAATGTTATAATGCTTGAGAAGTTAAAATCCATATGTAGCTTAAAGAACTAATTTTAAAATGGACAAAATAGGTGAAATAAAGTTTTAAGAGTCCTAATTTCTTCATCTTTCATAGCAAGGAATCAACAAATGCTCTCTTAAATGAAACATATCCCTTAAAATAATAAATTGACTATAACTTAAAGCTTTTAGTAATCTTTTTAAAAACTTTGCAAAGGTGACAATCTGGAGAACTGTAGTCTGACCATGGCTCATGAACTCTGGAAACATTTTGCTTGTTCATTTTGTTTCACCTTCTGACTAATGACATAGACAATGTAACCAGGCAGATTTTTATCTTGAAAACAATGCAAACAATTTAATATCTACAGTTTGCTTCACGAATCATATTGTCAGTATTCCTAAAGGCATTTAAGTTATGACCCCTACCTTAGAGGAATATTTTAGAAACAAACATCTCATTTTTAAAGAAACAATTCTCTAAAATGTAGCTGTTTCTTCAGTTTCTTTTCCTTCTCTATCTACTTTAATAAAATCATTTCTACCTATCTATATCATATACATTACATATGTAGCATATAAATTGAGATTTAAATACAAATATGCATAAAGCAATGTCTAGAATTAGGCTTGGTTAATGTTCACAATTATTATTTCTGGTTAATGAGATTTTCTGTAACTTTTCAACTTCTACTTTGTACTTCTTTGTATTACTTGAATTTCCAATAATGAGAATGGATTATTTTTACAAAAACAGTAAAGTCATTACTCAAAAAACAATGAAAACAAAAACAATTAGTTATGTGATTAGGATTTTTTATATTAGATACTAAAATAGGTTACGTACCAATAAAAATACTTTGGGGGACCTAAACATTAACATCATTCTTATGGTAATTTCTAAATAATATTAATTCACTAATCATTATCAAAATTTAAGGTTTTCTTATGTTAAAGGAAAGAAGGTCCAAAGTAAATTATTAATACTACTGCATTTGGGGAAAAATGCAAACATATCTCCTTAATATAACTGCCTATCTTTTATTTACACAGGATTTTAAAAGGTTTTCTCTTTCCTGTTTGCTTAGATTAGTAAGTTAACAAGACGAGTGCAGTTACTTTCGTTCAGGATCAGAGTCAGCATAGCATTGCTAAGATGAAGTGGTTCTTCTAACAAGCCAGAGAACGAGAGAGGTTCTTATCAGCCTCCTCAGAGCCACCGGTCACTACATATGATGCGTAGGACTCTTCCCAGCCTCCTTGTCTTTCCAGCGTGCCACACCTAGCCTCCGTTCTGTGTCTACAGTCTTATAGTTTCTTTTCTGTGATATACTTCTCCCAACGGTTCCCGTTTCTCCAGAATGGATTATGTAGAGGTATTTTGGTTGTTACAATGCCTTAGGAACACTGCTAATACATAAATGGGCAGAAATCACAGTCTCACTCAAACATGAATTGTCCACCCAAAGTGCCAATAGCATCTGTGTGGAGAAACCAAACCTTCAAGACTACAAGACTCAACTCAGTTCGCACTTTCTGCTGTACAAATCACCTAGTCACCGTCTTCTCTGGACTATCAGAGAGTTTATTACATGAAGCAAATGTTTTAGCAAGGAAGCCTATGTGACCGTACTTCATCGTTAACCTACTGTTGTAAAGGCGTGTGTCCGTCCTTATACTTCCTCAGAGGCCTCAAAATGCCCTGTATCCTGCCAGTATCTGATAGATAAATTTAAACTGATTCAAATCCTTTTACATTGAAGGTTTAATACGTCAGTTGGAAAGTCAATTTAGTTAAATGGTATGTCTAAGGGCATAGAACTCTTTGAACACTGTACTCAAAGAGAAATAGGGTGTGTCCCTAAACATGACATTTTTTGATTCCTTGGTTTACTCCAATATAAAATGAATAAGTTTTATTGGGACCTTGAAAGATGAGTGAAAATACTGCACTTTCATCGTTGCTGTCTTTCCAGAACTCAGGATACTTCACGACACTTTCATGCTACAGCAAAGTAATATTTAAATACTCTGTTTCGAATGTGTTTATAAAATATTCTTTTGATTCTCTCATGACTTTTTCCTTATCTTTGTATGACAGAATTTGTTGCATCAAGGTCAAACTTGGTAAGTAGGTAATTGCGGAGCATTTGATCTAAGGTTCTACTTCAACTTTAAAATCTATTAACTTGATTACACCCAGTGCCCTGATCTTGGTTTCTAATACCACTCTCCAATAAAAAGAACCTGGACTCCTTGAGAAATGGCTGATTCTAGGACTGCAGTAGTAGATACAAAATGAGCCTGGAACATCTTGTAGTGCAGAAAGCAAGGAAGTGCTAAAGAATTAAATAAATTTAAGAAACCCATAATGATTCAGATATCTTAAAGGGACATAAAAGTCAACTGAAAAAATTCCCAATAATAGCCAAAGCTGGAACAATTTCAGCCACAAAATAAATAGTATAGGATTATAAACCAAAGTATAAAATAAATATCCACAAGTCCATACTGATATAAACAAATTATTGAATAAACATTGACTCCTGTAGAGAATTGCAAATAATTTATATAAATGCCCTGCTCAAAAAGGAGGAAGCATAACTCCCCACTCCTTAATTATGGGTTGCACATAGTGACTTCTTTCTAAAGAATACAGTATGTAAAGGAGGTGGGAGAATAGAGTAATTGTACGGTGACGAACCCTGACAAACACTACCTCAGACAGGTAATCAAGATCAACATCAGCAGTGATAAATTATGTTGATAGTAAGTACTCTTGGGAAGGTGTCATAAAAATGGCAATTGATCCCTCCAGTCTTCCTTCCAAAAATCCGTACTCTAATTTAATCATGAGGAAAACATCAGACAAGTCCCATTTCAGGGACATTCTACAAGAGACCTGACTAGTACTCCTCAACACTGTCAAGACCACCAGAAACAAGGAAAGTCTGAGAAACCATCGCAGTCCAGAAGAGCCTAGAGAGACATGATGACTAAATGGATGGGATGCTGGAACAGAAAAAGGACATTAGGTAAAAACCAAGAAATCTGGATAAAGTGTGGACTTGAATAATTTATCAATATTGGCTCCTTAATTGTAACAAATATACCATCTAATCTAAGATGTCAATAATAAGGGAAATTGGTCATGGGGTATATGAGAACTTTTTGCACTGTCTTGACAATTTATCTTTTTTCTAAAACTGTTCTGAAAGTTAAAGTTTATTATTTTCAACTTTTTGAATTATAAAGGGAATAGTGCTATCAAAATGACACTTACAAAACTTAGAGATGTCATCATCCCTGTGCTTCCTCGTAGCGGCACAAATCCGTCATGGGGACTGTCGTGGATGTCGCGCCGTGCCGCCGCAGCCCCCCCCCTCCCCGGGAGGAGGATATATTCCCACGGCTGCTGGGAAGGTGCTGGCTGACGTCGCTGAGCCGTCCGTCCTCTTCAGGAATTGCCTCACCCAGAGAGCACCGCCTAGCCCAAGGTCACATCCACTTCCCAGGGCAGCCTGTACTAACGACTGGTTATATTTAACAACCAGATCTCTGAAGGGAAAAAATGCCCTAATTTGTAGCATTTGCCAATTTCTATAGTGTGAATGTTTCCACCATGGCCCATGTCAAGCTACCACTGTGTCAATGCATGCACCTAGGGAAGAGATGCATACGATCGCCGCCCTAGCTGCAGTGAGCCAGCTTTAGCACACCACTGTGTCCCCCTGATGTCAGCTTGGCGCAACGTCAAATAGCCATTTCAACATCACAGCTCCCTGCACGGCCAGCCACGTGCTTCCTGTGACTGCATGGCAGCCCACCCTCTTCCTCTACCCGACCTGCTTCCTATCCATCCCTTTCTAAGTGTTGCCTCACAAGCGCTCACCTTCCTGCATATGAATCCTTCTCAGATCTGGCTTCCCAAGGAACCTAACTTGCAACAGGGATTTCTTTTTGGACAAACTGACCAAGAAGATTATTATCCAATAGTTGCCTAAAGTTCTTGAAGACAATTGTGATGGTGATGGTGATGCTAGTGGTGGTAGAAAGGGGAAGACAAAGGAAAGGAAAAGATTTTGTCTGACAGACTCTTGAATTTTATTTGAACAAGCATTCAGAATATTCATCAAGTGCAGCTGAAACAGTAAAAATGATAATCAAACATTTTAATGAAAATAATTTATGTTACTTTCTAGGAAACCCAGAAGACCTTTTATAACCTTGCCTGTTTTACTTTCATATTCCCTAACATGTAATCCATGATGTCTCTTCTCTTTATCCAGCATGCATTTATTAAGTATCTACCTTGTGCCACGCTCTGTGCTAGGGACCTTATATTTAAAAAGCACAGTGCCTCCTCCTAAGGAATTTACACGCTAGTGTGAGGCCAAAACAACAACAACAATGAAGGAAAAAATGCAACGATTGGTGTTAGCACAGGGCACTGTAGGGCTCTGAGTACATCATAATAGCCACCATTTATCAAGTTATGTTTGCTGTGTGTCCAGGATTGTTTTAATGCTTTACAAGCATGATTTCGTTAAATCTCACAACAATCTGGTTTTAGAGTATTGCATATACCATTGCAGCAAGTGATTAAAGGCTCACCTCTTTCATTTTTGGCTTAGTGCTTTAATTAATTGGTCTGACACCTGATCAGCTTTCCTTAACTGTGGAGGCACAGGGCCTCTGATTCCTCTTGAGTCAGTCCCGGCTATTCACTTCCTTATTTCGTTCTTTCATTTCCACTTAGCATAGAGAGAGGAGTAGGGTGCTGTGGGTTTCAGCCACTGTTAACAATGAGGCAGGGAGGTTGAGGGAAGGCTATTTTCACTGCAGCTACAGTGTAACCTTTTCTACTGCTTTGCTTTTTTTTTTTTTTTTGCCTCAGTGTATCTCTCATTCTTATTTTCTCTTTTATCTTCAAATTTGCTAGCTCCCTATTTATCATTTGGGATAATTAGATGTAATGCAATTTTTTTCTTCCTTATTGCTCTATTTCCCCTCGTTCAGCTGCATCGTGAGAGTGACCCCTGGAGCATCTTCTGGCCTCCACCCAGTCCTGCATTGGCCTGCAGGGATTTATAGTCTCCAGGGATTTCCCGTGGCTTTTTCTTGGCTACCAGTTCAGCTCTAATTCCGCTGCTCTGCAATTTTGGGGATAGAAAAAACATTCTCATGGTTTTGTGGAAACTTTCTTTTCCTAGCAGTGTTTCAACAAGTCAGGGACCATCTTTACGACCCAGCTTAGCAAAGGCAGAAGCTCTGTTTCTTTTCTTTTCAGATATTTTTTTCCAAGTGTATTATTAAGTTATGCTTCTTTCTGTGTTTGCTGTTGACGAGTGGATTTCTTTTTCCTGTTGTCTATTTGCAGTGTCTACTATTTTTTATTTCCTTTACCAGTTGCTGGGTAAAAGGCAACCTATGTTCTTGTCTTACTCTGACATGTCTGTATGGGAAGCACCATCTGATTCTTTTCAAACAGCGTTCACTGGCGAAAATTACTGAAGAAACCTCTCAGTCTTTCACACATCCTACGTGTAAATATCAGTTCCTTTAATGGTGCAGGCCTCTGGGAGGTAGAATGGAGGAAATTAGGTGCAAATGAAAATGGAAGGGTGATAATTTGAGATGGTTTTCAACTTCGAGAATAGATTAGAATAAGATCTGTTCATTTATCACAAAGTGTGTTTTTGCTACATTTTAATAAAGGTTTCCCTCCTCTCCCCTCCCCGCCATTTGGCTAGGGGTGGGAGAACATAAATACTGACTTTCATGGGCAAATGTGGCCTGCAACCTTCATATTATTCTTTCTTTCTTTCTCAGCTTCTCACTTCTTTCCACACTACAGCCTGTTACGCAAATACTCAGAGAATAGATTATGTCCAAGTGTTCTTTATTCCTTGTGTATATCACATTAAACATTCACATAATTCATAAACAAAAATATTTAATTTAAAAACTTCATTCCCCTGGGGATCTGGTGAGAAATTGTGGAATGAACGATTACATGTTTACCACCAAGAAACGTGTTCTTCAATTACACTCCAATTGATTCTCTTACACCTATGAGGCAAGTGCTGCCTGCAGAGCTAAAAACAGCATCTAAGTGATGGTGTGGAGAAGGGGAGGTGTGTGTACAGTGTGGGGGTGGGAAGGAGATAACTGGGCCATTGGCTTCTGCAAGCAAATGTGACAAAGCAGCTGAATATGATGTTTGCATCTTCTCGTCGGTCTGGCAGTAGGGCACGGGTGGCAGATAGGTCTAGTCCTCTGCCCTGGTGTGACTCTTTGATTAACTCAGGACAAGTTGTAGGACTACAGACTTTCAAAATATTAAGGACCTGGGCCACACAATCAGCCAACCTACTGACAGAACAGTCTGGGAACATCATAAAATGCCTGTACCCTCCAATTTGACAGTATATATTAAAAACTTACTTAAAAGGTCATTTCAGCTGGACTAGGATCCTGGGGCTTGGATATTGTTCTGGTGGGTGAGTAGGTATTAACCTTTCTCTAATCATTTGCATTTGGGACTGGAATGTTGAAGGCTCAATGGTGGGGCTCTTTGGTGTGTCCAGAGTTCACTTAATGTTAGAGGAGACCTCTAGAAGAAAACAAGTCCCAGACCTTGGCTTTACTTCATTGGTTGTCAAATACACAAACCATGCCTAGTAAGGAGAGGGTGAGTGCAAACTGAGGCTACAGGCAGAGACCACAAACAACCCTTTACTCCCTTCCAACAGGACAGAGCTCACACCCAGAAGCAGGTGTTAGCTCCCAGGATATAGTGAAGGGCTGACACCAGACCTCACTCCAACCTATGCTGTGATGTACTTTGGGAAAACAACATATATGTGAATTGAAAAAAACTGCACAATAAAGACTGAAGCATTCCGGGCCCAGGAAACTCTTGTTTTGAGACTCCATTAACAGAATGTGACTGTCTCCAGATATATTAAATACCTTTCCAGATAAGCTCATCCCCACTTGCTTCCTGGGCTTCAGTATGTTCCTCTACTTTCCCAACAAAATGGCCCCTGGGAACTCTGAAGAGTTCCCCTGTCACTCACTGCCACCCTTGGCAGGGCAAGGGGAAGGAGTCTGGAGGAGAGTGTGGGCAGAGGTTTAGCCACAAACTCCTCTTCTTTTACAGCTCCAGGACTCAGTTTCTACTCTATCAGACCCATGGAAGCTCTGGATTCTCCAGCAGGGCTGCCTAGAGGCACTAGGTGACACACCCCAGAAGTGCAAGGGTGGTATGAGCCATAGGACAAGTTGTGGCCAACAAGAGAGAAAAAATGGGAAAGAGTTTGCAGAGAAATTTCTTTCTTCCACTCCCACCCCCAGGCTGTTTCATGACACAGTGACTTTAAATAGTTTCTTTAGAAATATCCCACAATACTGAAAAATAAGCTAGCTTTAGAAGCTGTGACCAGTTGGATAATATTCCATGCTGTACGTGCTTTCCTCCTCCCCTTCCTTACTTCTCTTTTGCCCTCGCTCCTACTTCCTTGTAATTACAGTCCCCAATACGGCACTAGCATGTAACTCAGGTTGTTTTCTAGAGAACACAGGCTAACACAGAATGTAAAAAAGGTGAACATGGTGAAAGTTTGTGATGAAGGCAAGGATATGAAAAAACCTCTAGGTATTCGGCATGGCTTAGCAGCCCTAATAGATCAGGGGCTGCAGATCTGGGCTCTGGATTCATCTTCAAGATGGGTTTTCAAATTTAGGGGTTAAGGGTAAAGTGTGGTTCA
Organism: Indri indri; assembly: GCA_004363605.1. Lineage (NCBI taxonomy): Eukaryota > Metazoa > Chordata > Mammalia > Primates > Indriidae > Indri > Indri indri. The sequence continues at coordinate 40,462 of RJWJ010005029.1, read as the reverse complement.
AATTCTACCTCTAAGAAGTACATTTCTTGCTCTATAGAAGGTGGCAACAGATAGACAACTAAAAGGACTTTTTCATGGATATATATGCCTATACTCTAGAGAATGCAGAAATATCTTGGGTGAGGTTCTTATTTGAGGGATGGAATTATTCACAACATTAAGCCTTTATGGCAACAAGTGGTAATAAGAAATAATGAGCCTATCATTGGAAATGAAGAGAATTAGAGTGAGTGGCATCCGTGCCTACTAGAGACTCTCTTTTGTGAAAACCTTAGAGGTCTGCGTTTTGTTTTCTAAGGAGGATAGGGTATTTCTTGTGTGTACACATCACAATTAATTCTCACCACACTCCAGGAGAGCATTCTTCTCATTCCCATTTTACAGATCAGGAATGGAAAGCTTAGTGAGATCAAGTACTTTGTCCAAGGTTACACAGATTTGGGACTTGGACCATCTTGATGCTCTTTTGCTCAAAATCCCAGCTATGTTTTTAAAGGCAATCGACGAGGAGGTCGACTTCACTAAAGATTTGAAACAGTTTTAGCTGTTTAGTGGCTCTACTTGAGGCAATGGGTCAAAACAAAAAGGAAATGATTCAAAGGTTGAGGGAACTGGGACCTTTTTAAAGTTGCAGGTAAGGTAATCTATGTTTGCATCTGAGATCTATAATTTATGTAGATTTACATATATCTTTTCCAGTTATGCATACATTAGGGAGTGTGTTGAGTACTGTGGAACGAAATTATTTGTATGTGTTCAACACACTGTATAATTGACTCAATTATCCATATGGAGATTATTAACTTTTAATTTGCATTCTGGTTTCTCCTTTCAGTTAGGATGTTTTTGGGCTGCTCCAGGAATGCCAACTAATTTAAATAATAATTTAAGTAAAACATAATTAGGGAGGAAAATTAAATTCAATCTTTTGCCTGCTCTTTAAGATTCTACTGCTGATCCACCCACTATCTTTTCATTCCCCAGTGTCTTTTTAGTACCACAGAACTGTACTGCTTTCCATTAATTATTGCAATACTTTCCTAGATAGCTTTCCTGCTTACCTCTTTCCAATCCATTCATCACTCTGCTGACAGTAATCTTCAAAAAAAAAAAAATAAATAAAATAAAAAAAGAGCTCCCATCACAAAATTTCTTGACTTGAAACAGTTAAAAAAACTCCAACATTTAATGGCCACTTATTGCTCACCAGATTAAGTGTATATGCCACAACCTGTCATTAAAGCTTCCTGTAGCCTAAATTCCTGACTGTTCTAACTCGGTTCAAAGTGCTCTTCCACCCCTGCGCCTTTGTGCACTCTTCTCCCTTGCCCCGAAATGCACAGCCTCACCCTCAGTCTCTGCCGACCCACTGTGTAAGCCACCTGCCCCAGCAAGCTCTCCCTGATCTGCCTCCCAAGCCCTTCACTGTTCCCACCTCTGAATCCCCTTGACGCACTCCGTGTTTTTCTCTGAGGCAGGCCGGGGTATTAGTGAGACCGCTTTGTGTCCCTACTCTCCGGTGAGATCCGTGATGGCACGCTCTGTGGCGGTTCATTTCCCTTACTATGCAGTTGTCAGACTGAAAAGAGGGTCGCAACAAGTGCTTGACCATTTGAACTGCTGGCAAACCCCGAGGGCAGGAATTTAGGTCTTCTGTATCCCCTGTGCCTACTACAGTGCTCAGCACATAGTAGGCCCTCGATGAATGTTGTTTAAGGAATCGAACGTACATAATACAAGCTCCGGGTGGCGCCCTGCAAAGCTTCACTTCGGGGATGCAGATACAGGACGGGCTGATCACACAGTGCCCGGTATGCAGCTGGCGGCACTACCTCTCCTGCTCGGGGATGCCGGGTGTCCTGGGCACGGGAGCCCGCTCCACCGCCCGCCTCTCCGCCGGCCAACCGCCGCGGGACTTAAACCTACCCTATTTTTAAAAAAAAAGAAAAAAATACATATATATTCTCTCTCTCTCTCTCTCTCACACACACACACACACCCCACCCCATCTATCCAAGTGTGTGCATACCTCCTATATAAGCAAATACATACATATAAATGAATAAATCTATAGGCACAGCCTAACTCTGACACGACTAGACTGGCGGGGAGGACAAGAGCTCACCCGCTCCGCCCTCCGGCCCCGCAGGACAGGTCTCACGGCGCCCGGCCCGCGAGAGTCCGAGGCCCCGGCGGCCGCAGCTCAGCTTGGGCCTTCCGGGCTTCCGTCCGCCGCGGCCGCCATTGGCTGGGTTCGGCGCAGCTGACAGGCGGCGGCCGGGCGGGGCAGCTAGCTAAGAGGATGGCGGCGTCCGCGGCGTTGATCCTGCGGGAGAGCCCCAGGTAGCTGATCCGCTGAGCACTCGTGGCAACACTGTGGCAACACTTGTGGCGCGGACAGGGCCCGCGCAAGGATGTCCCTGCTGCCGCTACCTGTGGCCTGGGCGCCGTGGCGGGCGCGGGTTGGGAGGGTTGGGCTGCCGCAGAGGTGCGCGTGGGACCGTGTGGCGCCTCCACCTGCACGGTGGTCCGTCTGCGTGGGGCTTTCAGTGCGCCTGGCAGCTGAGGCCAGTATGAGTGTTCGCAGAGTTGGGTATCGGAAGTTCCCTGGGCTACCCTGAGTACTGCCAAATCACGTGGAACGGTATTCCGTTTCCGTATTCAGTTCTCTTTCAGACCTGATGGTGAGAAAGGCTCACACTGGTGCTGGAGGGTCTTTAGTACCTAACCCGTGTTAATGCCCCTTTTAGATAAAGATTGAATAGGCCTCAGGCCAGGAGTTTTTGGCTGGTAACCGTATCTAGCCGTACTTAACATTGCTTTTGCTTCCATTTTATTTATATTTGGTTGATTTCTATGTATGGTAGGTAAAGTTGGCTGCCCATGGTGGTAATGTGAAGTTCTTTTTTTAAATAAAATTATTTAAGTAAAAATGGCTCAATTTAATGAAAAATAATAGTGCAGGTGGTGTGTGAACAGAAAAACGACTGTAGTATATAGACAAGTAGTTTAAGTTGGAGAGTTACTTCTTTGTGCCTGGATTAGGCAGAAATCGTCCTGAAGAAGAGAGCTGTCATTTAAAATTTTTTTTTTTTAATTTCAGCATATTAGGGGGGACAAAATGTTTAGGTTATATATATTGCCTTTGCCCCATCTGAGTCAGAGCTTCAAGCGTGTCCATCCCCAGACGGTGCGCACGGCACCCATTAGGTGTGAATATACCCATCTCCTCCTCCCCCCTCCCACTTGCCTGACACCCGACGAATGTTATTACTATATGTGCACTTAAGTGTTGATCAGTTAATACCAATTTGATGGTGAGTACATGTGGTGCTTGTTTTTCCTGTGCTGTGATACTTCCCTTAGTAGAATGGGCTCGAGCTCTATCCAGGATAACACAAGAGGTGCTAGATCACCATTGTTTTTTGCAGCTGAGTAGAACTCCATGTTATACCACATTTTATTAATCCACTCATGTATTGGTGGGCACTTGGGTTGGGCTTTTCTCCTCTGCCATCTAGGGCAGTAGATTTGTTCTTTTTCTAAGTTTGTTTTTGCTTACTTTTCCCTTCATAAGCGAACGCCCTTAGTAAATGATTGATTCTGATAAGACACACAGAGTATTTCAAAGGTCTCTTTGAAATATTAATTATTTAAAATATCGAATGTGAGATATTTTACCAGAGGCAGTACTGTATATATTTTTAAAGTTCCATTATTTGCTGTACAGTATTCTTTATGTTTTTAATAGTTTGCCTTAGTTGCTGCTCCCCTTCAGAGTTCCATTTTGGGTTAAGTATTTACATAAACAACCACTGCTAAATTAATGCCATTCCTCCGCAGAGTACAAGCTTCCCCTAGTAGTTTGCTTTGCCCCAAGGAAAGGAAATTTGCCAGATGGGCCCTTTCAACAGAAGTCATTTTGGGGGCATGTTTTTGGAAATGTTCAGATTGCCCTGCCTCTTCTCTGTTTTTCTTTATTTTACTCAGACTTAGCATATAACAATCAGAATTGTTGAAATGAAAATTTATAGACAACTATAGCAAGTACAGTTCAATTTGGAAAACTCATTTTAAAACTTTGTTTTACAAATTTATTTAGCATGAAAAAAGCAGTGTCACTGATAAATGCAATAGATATAGGAAGATTTCCACGATTGCTCACTCGGATTCTTCAGAAACTTCACTTGAAGGTATGTATTTTTGTATTTCTATAGCTTATAATACTTCCTTCTGATTTCATGAAAGTCTCTGTTATTATCTGGAGAACTTTTTGCACGGTATGTTCTCCAGTGTGTTCTCAAGGACACTGGGTCTATGGAAGATTCGATAATATTCATGGTTAAAAATTTGGGAAACTCTTTTCAATAAAGTTAATTTTATTTTATTATGGAACTTTTCAGAGTATTTTATATGCTAGTGTTTGTGGTAAATATTTAAGGGTGAATATGGTGTGTAACATTTTCCAAATGTGTTTGACCTTGGAACTGTTTTGTTATGGTATACATTTTGGGACTAACATTCAGTGGAACATACTTCGGGAAAATTCTTATTTCATGGTTTCATTTTTTTTTTCCCTTAAAAATAATTATGTGGTATTTGCTATAAGCCAGTATCTAATCTTTCATTTAATTTTGTTCCTCTTTTACTTTTACCTTAAGAGTGTGGTTGTTTTAGACATGTGGATATTTAGTAATTCACTGCCTGGTACCAATCCAGGTTAATTTCTTTATCAGGTTATAAAAATTTAATTCCATCTGACACGTGTTTATGGAGCAGCCACTAACAGCTCTGCCTGGTGCCAGTTATCACCACCCAATGAGAACTGGGACTCTTATTCTTCCCACTTCTTTTTCCTGCCCAGGGGCCAGCACCAGGGCCATGTCTTTTCTCCCTCTGAAATGTCTCTAAAATCCAACTTCTCACAGTCCTAGTTCAGATCCTTATCATCTCTCTCTTAGATGACAATAGTTACCCTCAAAAAGGTATCCTTGCCTGTAACCTTCTTGATTCCTATCACTTCTTCATAATATTGTCCCAGTTACTTTCTAAATATTTTTTTTCCTAAAAAAAAGATTGATCATATTTTTATAGTGTTCAGAGCCATCAATGACTATCCATTTCCCTATGGAGAAAAGTTCAAAATCCTTAACATTGTGTGCAAGACCCATTATAATATGGCTGCAACCTTCATCCTCCCCACTTTGTAAGTGCTACATTTACACTGGACAGTACCCTTTTACTACAACTTGCTATGAACTTTCTCAACTATGTGTCTATGCGTATACTCTTCCCTTGCCTACAAATGTCCTTCTTCCCTTATTTACTGAGTAAACTATCCTTCAAGCATTTTGCATACTCTTTCTCAGCAGAGTTTGTTCTCTCTTCTGTGCTTCCAAAACACTTGGTTCATTCTTACCTCACTTTAGTACTGCATCATAAGTATTTGTTTCGTGATTAGAAGGCCACCAAATCCCTAAACCTTTTTATCAATTTACCTTCTTCTGGGCTTAAATGTCTTGAGGGTCATGTCTACTCATCTTTATACTCTTTATACCTAATACACTGCTACTTATATAGTTGGCACTCAATAAATATTCTTGGAGTTAATTCTTTTTCTTATCATGACATAAAACAAATGTAGGTCACTATATTTCTGCCTATAAGGAATTCATGATGTAGATGGACAAACAGGAGGAACAACAATTGCAACATACTGTGGCATTTGCTATTCATAAAGTTACATTGCTCCCTCCATGACTGCTCCTGTTCTCATGGCTTTGTATGGTTAACTCATCTAATCCTTACAGCAACTCGAAGAAGTAGGTACTATTGTCATCCTCATTTTATCTATGAAGAAATCGAGATAGAAACCAATTAAGTAACTTGCCCAAGGTCACACAGCTAGCTAAAAAGGCAGTCTGGCTCCAGAATCCATTACTTACCCCATTACATTAAATCTCAGAAAGGAGTGTGAAACATTTTCTAAATCAGCCCAAAAGTGAACGATGCAGGCAGTAGATAATAGAAGTTCTGCTTTATTTCTTGAGCTGATGGCTGCCTTCTTAAATATGTAAGACAATATGGGATAAGAAACTCTTGTACACATTTTTTGTTCTTCATACTCAGGGTGGACGGAACACTTGCAGGGACAATTGTGATGTATGGTTTGTTTTTGACCCTTTCAGTCACATCTGGAGTTGAGAATAAATTGTATCTATCTTAGAGTTAACTGAGTGACTGAAGTATGTTCTATAGAGGTACTTGAATGCTATGCCATCAGAGGTAGTGGAGTGGAGAAGAGAAGGTGTACTTGTTGAAAACTGAAGCTACTGAAGATAGAAACGTATGCATGTAATACTTGCCTGCTAAGAATATATAAGGAAAGATGTACATTTTTTTCCTAGACAGTTTTAGGGGTTGATCTTTTAGAGGGGCTCCTATTGTGGTAAGGGCTCTCAAGTCAAGTTTGCAGTGAATTTCAAGATCTTCCAGCTTCGCTTAATGTACTCTAGGTCTGCCAAGTTGGCCTTTGCCTTGAGACAAGCAGAGCCCCTTAGAATAGTAGAACCTGAGACAGGTAGATTGGTAAAGAGTTTTAGGGATTTGGTTTGGCACTTCGATTTTACCAAGTTTAATCTGTTTATGGGCAGAAGATATCTTTTCTTGTACAGACTGGTTCCTTGGAATTCCTAGTAAGAATCAACATGAGGAAACTAAGACAGCTTAGGTATAGAATATGGGCATGCTTGAACATGGATCTGGGGTAGGGGATGTCTTTTTTTTTGAGACAAGGTCTTGCTCTGTCACCCGGGCTGGAGTGCAGTGGCACAATCACAGTTTACTGTAATCTTGGACTCCTGGGCTCAAGTAATCCTGTGGCCTCAGCCTCCTGAGTAGCTGGGACTACCAGTACATGCCAATACACCTGGCTAATTTTTAAATTTTTTGTAGAGACAGGGTCTTGCTATGTTGTCCAGGTTGGTCTTGAACTCCTGGCCTTCCAAAGCGCTGGGATTACAGGCATGAGCCACTGCGCCCAGCCTGGGGGTCCTTGTTTGAACTGGCCATTTTCCTGGCTCATCCTAGCATACACAAATACATGGGGTTTGTTTTTGGTTTTGTTTTGCTACAATGTGTGGAGGGGTACTGATGGCATTTAACAGCCAGGGACTTTTAAAGATATTGCGATGTGTAAGACAGTCTTGCACAAAGAATTGTCCAATCCAGCATGCCAACAGTCTGCATTGGGAAACACTGATGGAAGTCAGATGAACTTCCAGAGCTAGGAATTCAGAAATAAACATTTGTGGCCTCTCAGCTTTAAAAGTAGCTGTCACAACTCATGCAATAAAAAAACTCATATACTTGCCTCCATTGGGGAGACTTTTAGGCCTCACACAAAGCCTACTGAAGTAACTATGCTGTGTATTCTGAGAGGTCAGCCATCTGGCTTCCTGACCATAGCAGACTAGAAACAGCAAACTGGAGGATGAAGGTACCGTTGTCATGGGGCATGCAGGTAGCTCATGAAATGACTGGTGATCATGAAATAAAATGGAAGAATTATGAAAATCAGGCACAAGAAATATAAAAGCACAGAAGTGAGTTGTTTTTTTTTTAAATTAAAGTTAAAAATCATCTATGTATCTCAGTAGTTCTTTAGGATACTGCAGTGTAGAACTTTGAAGCTCATAATTATGACGTTTAATTCAATTTACTGTGTTTACAAAAATCTATAATGGGCACCGTACATTTTAGAAATTTACAAGCATATCAATTTCTTTTCACCGTATATTCACGTTTCTTTAAAGTTTTCATCTCATATATGAATAAATGAATTTTTTGTCAAGTATAAGTTTCAAATACCTGAATGTGTACTAATAGATTATTATTTGTGTTGTAGGCTGAGAGCAGTTTCAGTGAAGAAGAGGAAGAAAAACTTCAGGCTGCATTTTCTCTAGAGAAACAAGATCTTCACTTAGTTCTTGAAACAATATCATTTATTTTAGAACAGGTATTTTTATTGTTTCAAATTTCCTGAGCATAGTTTGTTACATATTTTTTGTGCTCTGATATATATGACTTTCTATATTTTTATAAAAAAGTGTACAAGATGGAAGCTGTGAATATATTTTACTCAAGAATTGCAATGTAGTAAAATTATTTGAAGATTTATAAAGTATTTGAAAATACGAATCGAGACTCACTGGAGACAGTTATAAGAGATTTGAATTCATTGCTACTTGCTATAATAATTTGGAACAATGAACACATTTTATTTAACAAATAAATGATTTGGGGGATACATTTGACTAGGAGGATAAATAGGACATTTAGAAAAGAAGTATTGTCATAATATTTCTTCCTACTGAGCTGCCATTCTGCATCTTTTCTTATCTAAATTCTGTTCATTATTTAAGTTCCTGTTCAAGTCACACCTCCTTTATTTCAGCCTTGACCCCTTATACTTGTTGTCTTCCTCTATTTGGATGTTTTTTATCCTTAGCTTATCATAGTAGAGCACGGTTAATCTTTCATTAGTTTACATGTGTCAGTTATGTCTCCTTTACTAGATTTTGAAATTATGGAGAGTAAGGATTACATTTTTTGTGAATCTTGTGTAAGCCTATGAAATTGCTGGGCTTAAAATAGATCCTCAATAAATTCCTGTTGGTTGGTTAAATAGGAATACTTGTGAAATAACAGTTCAAATAGTCTGTAGCTTCATGAGCATTCTAGTGAACAGATACTGTAAGGAGGACAAGCTGCCAGTTATCTATTACAGCCCTATACAGATTATAGATCCTAAAGATAACTGTGGTTCTAACCCTTGGTTGTCCTTCAGCAGAAGAAAAGGATCATTGAATAGGACAGCACAGCGTGAGGTTGATGGGAAAGTTGTTCCAGAGCAGTGTAGGAAACAGAACAGGTATCATTGTTAAAAAATTTTATGATTTTTTATTATATATAACTGAGGAAATTGGTAAACGAGGTAGTTGTGAGAAAATGCTTCTTGGAAAAAATTTGTTTGTTGGGAAACAAAACCATTGTACACTTCCTTGAAATAAGTGAAATAAAAAAACACAATTTTAAATAAGGTGCCATTTACATAACCAACGTAAAGAAGTATTTTGATTATTAAGTGGATTTAGGATTGCTTAAACCACAGGCAAAAATGAAGAAAAGTTAGCCTGAAAAATTTAGGCCATTTGATCTTGAACCTTCTGGTCCTTTGTTGTGTGTTTTATTATTTGTAAAATAACCAAAAATGACTGGAATAGGAATGCGAAATATTCTTTTGATTTAAATCATTTAAAAATAATTTTGTATTGATTACAGTTTAAGATCTTTGTATGAATATGAAAGATTTATGTAATATTTTTTCTCTTTAACAGGCAGTATATCACAATGTGAAGCCAACAGCTTTGCAGCAGCAATTAGAGAACATCCATCTTAGACAAGACAAAGCAGAAGCCTTTGTGAACGCTTGGTCTTCTATGGGTCAAGAAACGGTTGAAAAGTTCAGGCAGAGGATTCTCGCTCCCCAAAAGGTATAGCATATACTAGCCCAAAGGTATTTTTCAGTAATGTACAGCATAAATTATTACACATGAAGAGTTTTTAAAGTGATAATACTTTGTTGAGAGGTAGAGTCAGGTAAAAGAAAGAAAGGATACACAGATGTTCCTCAGCTTATGATGGAGTTACATCCTGATAGATCCATCATAAATTGAAAATATCCTGAGTCAAAAATGGGCATTTTGTAGACATGATAGGATGTGAAAACACAACACACGATATCTAAAAAACACTGTGTACAACATAGTACACTGTGGAGTATTGTTTGTTTGTGATTGTGTGGCTGACTGGGAGCACAGCTCACTGCCACTTCTCAGTATCATCTATAATATTTTATAGGGTCCGTTTTTTCTTACACTTTTGTAGTCATGTTATAAGAGTTAATATTTTTTTTCCTCTGCTTCCAGTAGTAAGTCTTCTGGATGATTGTTTAATATTTTTTCCCCAATAGTTGCGTTATATAAGCATCTGTTTAAGAAATGGTTTAATCAGTTGTCATATAAAATATGCAAAAAAGAAGTTAGAAAGACCTGATTAATTGTATATTGGCTCATTGAAAATGCTGGAAATTATCTTTTGCTAATTCTGTGTATATCATAGGATAGCTAATACATTACTTTAAAGTCTTAAATGCTTAATTAAGATAATTATAGCAAATGTTTATTGTGTTTATTGTGGGCCTAAGTGCTTTATATCTTACAAAACACATTCATTAATTGTTCTAGTTTATACATGTATTTGTAAAATCGAGGCTTAGAGAGATTAAATATCTTGCTTGTGGTTGTATAGCTAAGTAAGTGGCAGAATTGAGATTTGACATTAATGGTGACACTTTTAAGCCATTATACTATATTACTGCATAGATGTTAGCTGCAAAATTTTTCTGTGTCAGGCATTATGCAGTGATATATATATATATAGTTGTGTGGGTGTTTTGCATCTTTGAAAAGTAGGGAAATAAAACTTTGGATAATAGTGTAAATAACTATACCATGTTATCCCAAGTGGTCTATGAGGTAGCTGAGATGAGAATTAGATCTATCTCTTGAGATTTGTTCCTTTTATATCATGTTACCTCTGGCAGCTATAATGCTATCTTCCTTGTTCACTCTGATAACAATTTAGGATATGGTGGCTAAAATAGCCATATATGAAATTAGATCATACCACTTAAATGGTAACTGACACTGACTTATATGATGAAAAAAGTGTACTTTAACTGTTGGTTTAGGGTAACATAGGGGCTTACCCGTGGAAATTGTCGGCATGGTGCTTGCAGTGGAATGTATGTGGGTAATACAGTCTGTCCTCTTTATGTGTGGATTCCACATCCATGGGGCCATCCATGGATTCAACCAGCTGCAGATCAAAAATATTTAGAAAACAAAAAATCCAAAAAGTTCCAAAAAGCAGAACTTGAATTTGCTGCTTGCTGAGTACTGTGTTGAATTCATGTAAGTGAAGTGATACGTTGGCATTGTTTTAGGTGTTATAAATAATCTGGAGATGATTTCAAGGATATGGGAGGAGGTGCATAGGTTGTATGCAAATACTATGCCATCTTATATGAGAGACTTTAGTGTCTGAGGGGGCTCCTGGAACCAATTCCCCGCAGATACTGAGGGAAGACTAATTCAAAATTCAAAGAGGGTAAGATTCAATTAAATAATAATTTCAAAAGTATTTATTTTTATTCATTTTTTAAAAACACCACTTTTTTAATTAATGAAGTATAATTGACAAATAGAAATTGTATGTATTCAAGTTGTACAATGTGATGATTTGCTATTTGCATATATTTTGTAATGATTACCCCAATCAAACTGATCAACACATCTATCACCACACATAGTTACGTGCCCCCCTTTTTTTGGGGGTGTGTGTGTGTGTTTGTGAGGACATTTAAGATCTACTCTGTTAGCAAATTTTAAGTAAATAATGCAGTATTATTAATTATAGTCTCTATGCTATACGTTAGATTCACAGAACTTACTCATCTTATAACTGAAAGTTTGTATCCTTTGACCAGCATCTCCCCATTTCCTTCATGCCCCAGCACCTGGCAGCTACCATTCTATTCTCTGCTTCTATGAGTTTGACTTTTTAGAATCCATGTAAAAGTGAGATCATATAGTATTTGTCTTTTTGTGACTAGCTTATTTCACTTAACATCATGTGCTCCAGGTTCATCTATCTTCTTACAAATGGCAGTTTTTCCTTTTTGAAGAATGAGTAATATTCCCTTATATAGATTTATCACATTTTCTTTATTCATCCATTGACAGACATTTAGGCTGTTTTCCATGTCTTGGCCATTGTGAATAATGCTGCAGTGAGCATGGGGGTACAGATATCTCTTCAAAATACTGATTTCATTTCCTTTGGATATATACCAAGAAGTAGGATTGCTGGATTGCATGGTACTTCTATTTTAATGTTTTGAGGAAACTCCATCTGTTTTCCATAATGGCTATACCAATTTACATTCCTATCAATAGTGCACAAGGATTCCTTTTTTCTCTACACTTTTGCTTACACTTGATATCTCTTATCTTTTTGGTAATAGTCACTCTAACAGATGTGAAATGATACCTCATTGTGGTTTTGATTTGCATTTTCCTGATGATTAGTGATATTGAGTACTTTTTCATATATCTGTTGGCCATTTTTATGTCTGTTTCGGAAAAATGTTCATTCAGATCCTTTGCCCATTTTTAAATGGGTTATTTTTGTGTGTGTGTTATTGAGTTTGTGAGTTCTGTATATATTTTGGATATTGACCCCTTATCAAATATATAGTTTGAAAGTACAGGTTGAGTATCACATATCTGAAATGCTTGGGACCCAAAAGTGTTTTGGATTTTGAATATTTTTGGATTTTGGGATATTCGCATATACATAATGAGATGTCTTGGGGATGTTTCAAGTCTAAACATGAAAATTACTTATGTTTTATATATACCTTGTATTTTTAGTCTGAAAGTAATTTTATACAATAATTTTAATAATTTTTTGCATGAAATAAAGTTTTGTCTATGACCCATCACATAAAGTCAGTTGTGAAATTTTCCCCTTGTGGCATCATGTCAGAGCTCAAAAAGTTTCAGATTTTGGAGCATTTTGGATTTTGGATTTTTGGGTTAGGGATGCTTAACCTATATATTCTCACATTCCGTAGGTTGCCTTTTCATTTTATTGATTATTTCCTTAGCTGTGCAGAAGCTTTTTAGTTTGATATAGTTCCACTTGTTTATTTTTGTTTTTGTCACCTTTGTTATATCTAAAAAATCATATGCTTTTGGTGTCATATCAAAAAAATCATGGCCAAGGCCAATGTCAAGGAGCTTTTTCTCTGTGTTTCCTTCTAGGAGTTTTACAGTTTCAAGTCTTACATATAATCCATTTTAAGTTAATTTTTGTATATGGCATAAGATAAGGGTCCAGTTTCATTATTTTGTGTGTGAATATCCAGTTTTCCCAGCACCACTTATTGAAGAGACCATCCTTTTCCCATTGTGTATTCTTGGCATCCTTGTCAAACATTAGTTGAAAAATACCTTTTTGTCTTTTATTATTTAGATTTAAGTGAGAGAGGCAGAATGAAAAATAACCTTAATGATAACTTTTTGCAAGATGTGATTGAAGGGACTTTTAAATTTTATCCTATCTCGCTTTTTAGCACTTTATCTTAACCTCTTTGGGTACTTGAGACTGAAATGTCACCGCTACTTATTAGAATTTGTATTCTTTCCTCTTTTTTTAATGTTGATTCTCAGCAGAATTCTTCTAATAGGGTTTTCTGTTTGATTTTTATTTTAATGCCTGTGTGGTCATAACATTTATTAAATTATGACTCTCCTTTCAGACAGAAATTAAATATTGTGTTTAATTTTAATTCTGTAATTCTGTTTAGAGTTCTTTTACATGTATTCCTACTATATTAAATATAAAAACTGATATGCCAAGTATTTTTGACATCAATGTATCTTTTTTCTAGGAGAGAGCTTAAGGAAAAGCCCCGAGTTCTTTTGTATATATTTTCCAAAATATTTGTACAAATAAGATTATGAGACATATACGTAAGTCACATTTTAAGCACTTCTGAGTAGTTTGCTCTTTAAAGGATACATTCATTGACTCCTTTTCTTAACATGCACTTAAGTTTTTGTCAGGGTGTTTTAAAATATAAATTTGACAGTTTTATCTGTTTTGAATGTTCAAAATGTGTTTAATGTGATTTTCTCCTGTTAAGAGTATTCTTAACTTTACCAATTACATGGCAAATTTTTTCATAATATAAACTCATTTCATTATATCGTGAATTTTAGTATCTTCTCACAGGCTCTTGAGAAACCTACATTTAAAAATGGATGGCCACTGTAACCCGGGCAACAGAGTGAGACCATGTCTCAAAAAAAAGAAAAAAAAAGGATGGCCAATATTCCTAAGGCAATACTGTCCTTATACCATTAAAAAAAAAATCCCCTTTAAGCCATAGTAAAATTTACTTTATTGTTAAGGATAGCAACTAATGGTTTCATTAATTATTAAATATCTGTCTTTTATGTGGAGTAATAAATTAGAAATTAGAAATTGATATTTTATTATTTTCTTTAATCTTATTTCATTTCTTTTGTAATTCCAAGAATTGGTGAATGGCTTTATTATAAAGAAGACAGAAAAAGCATACTTTATATAGCTAAATCTTGAAACACAATATATAACTGTGAATATATATATATGAGAACTTCTTCAAGATTTCAATGCTTCTTAACATTATTGTTTTTATTTATAGGAAAAGTATAGAAAAGGTTGTAATTGTATCCACATAACAGCTCAGATTTCCACCTCTTTTGTTACTTTGATGGTATGTTACCATGTGAAAGGCATAGTTTTTCTTTTTTTTTATTCCAGGGTATTGTGAGGGTACAAACATTATAGTTACACTTTAAGTCTTTGCCTCACCCAAGTTCGGGTTAAAGGCATGCCCTTCCCTGGCATAGTTTTTCTATGTGCTCGAATTAGCTGAATGTAAGTGGTTATGAGGTTTAAATGTTGCTATGTATTTTTATTTACTACTTTTTGTTGAAATGTAATTTACCTGTAGTAAAATGTAGATTTTAACCGTTCAATTTGATAGGTTTCAGGAATTATATATACCCATTTAATCATATGAAATACACGACCAAAGAAAATATAAGTCATATGTTGTTCTATAACAAAATATAGAAAGCAGGATATAGAAAATTTTTATCACCTGGGAAGTGCTCAGTTTCAGTCAATTCTCTGTACCTTCATCCTCAATTTCTGATTTCTGTCACCATACGTTATTTTTGTTTGCTCTTGGAGTTAATATAAATGGACTCATATAATTTGTGTCTGACTAACATACCTCAACATAATTTTTTTAGATTCATTCATATTATTACATGTATCAGTAATTCTTTTATTGTTGAGTGGTATTGCATTATATGAAAATATCACTATTTGTTTGTCCATATTTCTGTTCATGAACATCTGGGTTGTTTCCAGATTCTGGTTATTACATACCAGATTCCTATGAGCATTTGTGTACAAGTCAGTTTATGGACAAGTGTTTTCATTTCCCTTGTGTAAATATCTAGTAATGGCATTGCTGACCCCACAAGCCAAGAAGTCCGAGGTTTTCTATTTGAGTTTTAGCCACCTCATGCTATGTGGATTGGGAAAAGTCATATATATGTGAATCTCTCACCTTATGTTATTCTCTTCTTTTTTTTGTTTTTGTTTTTTGTTTCCAGAGCAATTTATTCATTAAAACCTGTTATTCAATGTGCCATCTACAGTCCTCCTGTGTGTATTGTGATGATTCCCTTCTTTTAAAAGTTGAATTCCCTTTAACTTTTGCCTACTTTTAGTCATTCTTAAATGCCTTCAAATTGTTGTTTTTTTAAAATATTTTGTCTAGAGGTTATCATTTTTATCTTGGAGCTTAGGGTGATATAAAGTACTTCCCACCTGTTACTCGATCAGTAACTCCAAAAGTGGTTCTTTTAAACTGTAAGTCTTGTTTTATCCCTCCTTCGTCTCACATCCAATAAAGTCTTTCTATATTGCTTATAATAGAAGTCAGAGTCCTTACAACTCTTTAAGGACCTACATGATCTATATTCCCTTTGGCCTACTACATAGCTTGTTGACTTTCACTTCTTAAATCCTCCATCTGGCTCACTCTGAATACTTCTAATTTATTTACCTCAGAAGTTCTTCTCCTGGATGTCCATAGGGCTGGCTCTTTTAGCTTCTTCAGATCTTTATTTTATTTTTTTAGAGATGAGATCTTACTATGTTGCCCAGGCTGGTCTCGAACTCCTGGTCTCAAGTGATCCTCTTGCCTCAGCCTCCTAAGTTGCTGGGACTACAGGCGTGAGCCACTGTGCCTGGCCAGATCTTTGTTTAAATGTGATATTTATCAATGAGTCTTTCTCTAAATGCCATAGTTAAAAGTACCTCCACCTCTAAGGCACTTTTTTATCTCATATTTACCCATAATATTTATTTTTATCTCACTCACTATATATTTTACCTGTTTAGTTTTTTATTTTCTTTCTTTACCACTAGAATATAAGCTCCACAAGGGTAGGAATTTTTGTCTGTTTGGCTCACTGCTCTATTTTCACTACTTTAATGGCCTTTGGGAGATAGCGGAGACCCAATAAATAGTTGTTGAATTAATAAATGTACAATATCCTTGCTTTACAAATTGTGCTATTTTGAAGTTCAGTGTATTCCGTTTTTTTATAAAGAGGAATATTTCTATTTACTGGTAGAGAAATGAACAATAAAGAGAGGAGGGAATGAATTGTATTTTGTATTTTGTGTTTTCATTTTGGTAGTACTTTTTGTGGTTCATTTATTTTATGGCTCTTGAATTTTGCTGGAATACTTGATTTCAGTCATTTAAAATTTTTCCTCTTTAAAAGGGGGAACATAGAAAGAATTGCTTTAGTTTGAAACAGATGGAAATTCTCCAGGAAAAAATGTAATGGACTTAGCTGTTGATGCAGCAATCAATTTAAAGAGCTTTAGATCTAAGAGACCCTTAATCAGTCTTATTTGTAACAGAAATATATTCTGTGCTTCATAAGTAATTGGCTGAAACCAGACCATTAACAAAATGAGTAAAGATTTTGTTAATGCCAAGGAAGTGTGCTGTTAGCAAAATTACTCTGATGTCATAGTATTCAAAGATGTGCACTTGCTAAATAGAGTTGATGTATATTTTCAGAATGTGCCAATTGTGAGAGCATTTGTTGAATGACACTTCAATGTTGTCAAAATTGTACTATTGTTTTCATATATTCTTGGTATGAAGAGGTGACAGTTTGAAAAATAATTTATTGATGTTTCCCCTCAACTCCTTACAACTTGGATATGAAGACCAATCTCATGATTAGGTACTTTGGCCAAGCCTGTGGGTCAAGTGGTATAATTAAGTTTCCTGTCACCCTAGCAGTAAGACTAAGCTGACTTATGTGTTGTCCAAACTTGAGAATATTGGTTAGGCAGTATCCGTAAGTTGTGGTATTTGTAAGAAAGCATTTGAAGTTTATTATGATTTGATGTAGTAGCAAAATTAAAAGCACAGAGTACCAAATGGAGGGCATTGGCTTAGTCACTTTTGAATTTTTGCAGAGGGCAACAGATTCCTCATGTCCTCTGGAGACTGCCTAACAGTTAAGCCCTGTTGGAGATTTATGCAGTATATGTTGTTGTGGTAGACAATCACTAGGGTCCTGGATAACTCTAATATAAATTCAAGAAGTTTTTTGCATCTATATAAAATATTATAATATATACACATCTATGTAATTTAGGTATCATATTGCATACCAGTCATCTCTGAGATCCTGACATTGTCTTTGTTTACTTACAGCGGTCACAGTAGAGGGTTCTTTCTCTGGGAGGCAAGCAGTAGTGTGGGTTGGTCCTTGGTGGCTTATTGCATCCTGTTCTTGCCAAGGACTAGAAGATGGCAGAGTGATTGATAGTAGGCAGCTGAAGATGTTCTTTTATTTCATCTATACATTCTTTTGGTACAGCATTTAATATATTTTATCTTTAAAAATTAATTTTTTAAAGTTATAATTTGTATAATATAAACTGTAACCTTTTAAATTGTATAGTTCTATGAATTCGAATAGATGTATGCCCTTGAGATCACCACTGTAATCAAGATACAGAGCATTTTCATTACCCTCAAACGTTTCCTCATGCCTCTTTGCATCCCCACGTCTTCTAACCTGGCTTCAGGCAACCACTCATTTGCATTCTGTCACTATAGATGGCATTTTCTAGAATTTTATATAAACAGAATCCTACAGATATACTTTTTTGTGTCTGGCTTTGTCCACTCAATGTAATGATTTTAAGATTCATCCATTTTGTTACATGTATTCGTAGTTCTTTTTTATTAGAGAATAGTATTCTGTTATGTGGATATACCACAATTTGTTTATTCTTTCACCTGTTGATGGAAATTTGGGCTATTTCTAGGTTTTGGCTACTATGAATAAATCTGCTATTATGTATATGTTTTTGTATGGTATGTATTTTCATTTCTCTTGGGTAAATACGTATGAGTCAATTGGCTGCGTTATAGGGTGGGTGTAGGTTTAACTTTATAAGAAATAGCCAAACAATTTTCAAAAGTGGTTTATACCATTTTACATTCTAACCTGCAATTGCTCTACATCCTGGCCAGCACTTGGTTTTGCCAGTCTTTTTCATTTTAGCCATTCTAATGGGTATATAGTGGTATGTCATCATTTTCATTTTTCATTTGCATTTTCCTTATAACTAAGGATGTTTAGCATCTTTTTATGTATTTTACTGGCCACTCGTATGTCTTCTTTTGTGAATTACCTTTCACATTTTTGCCCATTTTGGTATAAATTTCTTTGTTTTATTATTACCGAGTGGTAAGAATTCTTAATATATTTTGTATACTAGTCCATTGTCAGATATATGTACTGTGAATATTTTATCAGTCTATGGCGCGACTTTTCTTTTCCTCAATGATGACTTTTAAAGAATAGAATTTTTTTAATTTTGATGAATTCTACTTTATTCTTTTTTTTCTTTTGTGGTTTATGCTTTTAATGGCCTATCTAAAATCTCTCCCTATCACAAGATCAAAAAAATATTCTTTTGTGTAGAAGTTTGATAGTTTTAGAACTTACATTTAGTTCTGTGATGCATTTTGAGTTAATTTTTGTGTTTGGCGTGAGGTAGGTGATGATCATTTTTTTAATACAGATTTCCAGTTGTTCCAACATCATTTACCTTGGCACCTTTGTAAGAAATTAACTGGTTGGTCTATATGTCTATCCTTTTGCCAATGCCAATTGTCTTGATTGCTCTAAGTAAGGTGGTGTAACTCCTCCAATTTTTTAAAATTGCTTTGGCTCTTTTAGGTCATCTGCATTTCTATTTAAATTTTAGAATGAGCTTGTCAGTTTCTAGTTTTACAAAATGCCTGCTGAGAATTTAATTGGCATTTCCCTAAATCTATAGATCACTTTAGGGAGACATTTTACATTTTATCAGTTGAACCTTCAAATTCATGAGCATGGTATTTACTGATGTCTTGCTTAATCGCCCTGTCACCTTCTCCTTTACTCTCTGCGTCCCACATTGCTTTATGGGGGTTTCACAATGTTCTTTCCTGGACGAGTCATCTGTAGGTAGGCATCTGCCTGCAATTTTCTATCCCTTCCTTGAGAGTGGCGCACACGCAGGCTCCTGGTCTACCATCTTCCCCTCCCTCTGTCACTCTTTTAGGTCCCTTGATGGACAGGGTAGCACCTTTATCCAAATACCTTCATTTCTTCCAAAAGTAAAAGAGGTAGAGGCCTCAGACTGAGAGTAAGTTTATTTACAGAAGTGGTTCTTGACTTCTGTACTAATATTTATTTTCATATATTCTCCATCAGTACCGCTATAATTCTTTTAGAGTGCTAAACACAGACTTACATTCATCAGGTGACTAATGGACATTTGGAAATATAGCCTTCTCTATTTCTTACAGTTAAAACTTAAGCTTTGATAGCATTGCCCACTCTACACTGCAGTGATGATTGATATAATCTTTATATCATTTTGCCATCGTTTATTAAAACAAATAGAAAACTAAAATGAAAGTCTGATTCTATTGATAAGTATAGGTTTCATAAATAATGCAGTTTACATAGAGGTATGAATCATTAGTATCCTGAAAACACCAGGCTTTTTCTCAAATTTGATACTTGGTGTTTTCAGGCTGATATATATGTATATAATATTTAAGAAAATCACATATGTAAAATGCTAGAAATTGAAGATTTGTCTTATTGCCATGATGTAATTTGTTTTTAGCCCTGGAGGTTAGGGGTGGTGGAACCTCCTTTATTATGTTTTGAATTTTAGACAATCCTCTGGTTAGGAATCTATTATTATATACAAAAGTAGGGAACTACTTAGATTCCTTCTATTAAATTATTTAGTGATATAATCATCGTTTATAATATTATTCTGTTCGCAAATTTGTTCTAACTTCCAAACAACTAGATTTTTAAAATGCAACTCTATAAGTTGGGTGCTGTCAGCCTAAAAATGAGGAATAACACTTGGAATCTCTTGGAGGACCTCCAAATGACAGATTGTTTAAAATTTTGCTCATTTGATTAACGAACCTATTTTAGCTGATTATAAGTACCTTCTTTTTATTCTGTAGTATTTTCTTGCCAAAGAAAATTAGGTAAAAATTGAGGTGTGATCATCTGTGCTACAGTATCATGCTCTGGTATATAGAATGTTGTTTCCAATGAAACGTTGGTGGTGGTATCCTGTTTCCTTTGGCCAGTCCATATTTCCTGAGGAAATAAATCTCCGTACAGTAAGATGGAAAGAATGGAAACTTCTTTATTTTAGACAAAGGTAAAGTTACTCTCAATCTGTTATTTTATTTATTTTAGTTTTCATTTAGAAAATAGAATGGGTTTATTTTTATTATTTTAAAATAAATTACCAAATAAATATTTAAGAACATATTGTTGTAATTTTTAATTTTGGTAGCTATAACTCAGGAAAGCTCTGTAGGGTGTACAGTAGTTTTTAGTAGTATAGCAGGGTCTTGAGACCATTAGGTTGGAGAACAGCTGCACTAGGCAGTATCATCTTTCCAGTGTGGTTGGCGCACGTGTCTTCCTGCAGCCCAGCCTTCTTCCTGCCACAGATAATGGTGAAAACCAGAGTATGCCACACTGGCACCTCCATGGGGCCTCACTTCACCCCCAATTTAGGTTGGGCATTCTCAGCAGTGGTAGCTGCTGGGACATGCTGGTGCCATGTGGCAGGTAGGGTGAGAGAGATCTGCTCTTCTGGGTGGGTCTCCGGTGGTGTTTTCCATCAGAGTTAGAGCTCCATGCTCTGATATTATCAAACCTCTGGATTTCATGTGAAAGCCTCATATCATGGCCTATGATCAGGCCATGATCTCTATTCAAGATCGTGTGGAAAGGGCTATGTGGAAAGTAGCAAGTTCACCATCACTGGAGTTTTCCCCACAAGGGCAGAATAAGAGCTTGTTGGGATTGTTGTGGATGGGATTCTGGAAAAGAAAAAGACTTAGCCGTGTTCTCTGAGATCCCTTCTAAGTGAAAGCTTTGAAACTACTCACAGAGACAGGAGCCATTAATGCTAATAAAACCAACCAGCTGACCCAGTGAGTTCTAGGAGGAGGCATTCATGAAGAGATTGCAATAAGTACACATCTTGCAGCATCGGTAGACTGCTGCCTTGTCTGTTAGGGTATTGCAGAAACCACAACATAAAGCACCAGAAATTAAGCCTAAGCCTTTTAAAAAATTATTTCAAAATATTATGGGGGTACAAATGTTTTTGGTTACATGGATTGTTTTTGTTATGCTTGAATTAGGGTTGTAAGCATGCCCATCACACAGATAGTGTTCATTGTATTTGTTAGGTGGGTTTTTTGCCCATCCCTTCCTTCCCTTGCTTGATTTCTACTGAGTTTTACTTCCCTCTGTGCACACGTGTGCTCACTGGTTAGTTCCAGTTTAATAGTGAGTACATGTGGTTTTGTTTTTCCGTTCTTTAGATACTTCACTTAGGATAATGGTCTCCAGTTCCATCCAATTTGTTGCAAAAGGCCTTAATTCATCCTTCTTAATGGCTGTGTAGTATTCCATAGTATACATATACCACATTTTGTTAATCCACTCATGAATTGTTGGGCACTTAGGTTGATTCCACATCTTTGCAATTGTGAATTGTGTGGCAATAAACATTCACGTGCAGGTGTCTTTTTGATAAAATGATTTCTTTTCCTTTGGGTAGATACCCAGTAATGGGGTTGCTGGGTCAAATGGTAGGTCTACTTTTACTTCTTTGAGGAATCTCCATAATGTTTTCCATAGAGATACTAATTTGCAGTCCCACCAACAGTGTATAAGTGTTCTTTTTTATCTGCATCCATGCCAGCATCTATTGTTTTTGGATTTTGTAATAAAAACCATTCTCACTGGAGTTATGTGATATCTCACTGTGGTTTTGATTTGCATTTCCCTGATGATTAGTGACATTGAGCATTTTTTAAATATGTTTTTTGGCCATTCGTCTGACTTCTCTTGAAGTCATGTCTTTTGCTCACTTTTAAATGGGGTTGTTTTTTTCTTGCTGATTTGCTTGAATTCTTCGTAGATTCTGGATATTAGACTTTTATTGGATGTGTAGCTTGAGAATATTTTCTCCCATTCTTAGGTCATATATTTGCTCTGCTGATTATTTCCTTAGCTGTGCATAAGCTTTTTAACTTAATCAAGTCCTATTTATTTATTTTTGTTGTTGCTGTCATTGCCATTGGGGTCTTCATAAATTCTTTGCCTAGGCCAATATCTAGAAGAGTTTTTCCAAAATTTTCCTCTAAAAATTCTTTTGGTTTCACATTTTAGATCTAACTCTTTTATCCATCTTGAATTAATTTTTGTGAGTGGTTAGAGGTGGAGGTCCTGATTCATTCTTCTATATGTGGCTATCCAATTGTCCCACCACAATTTATTGAGTCGGGCTTTTTTTTCCCCAGAGTATATTGTCGACTGCTTTGTCAAAGATCAGTTGGCTGTATGTAGATGGTTTTATATCTGTGTTCTCTGTTCTGTTCCATTGGCTATGTCTCTATTTTTGTGCAAAAATTAAGCTGTTTTGGTTACTTATAGCCTTGTAGTGTAGTTAGAAGTCTGGTAATGTGATGCCTCCAGATTTGTTCTTTTTGCTTAAGATCGCTTTGGCTATTCAGGTTCTTTTCTGGCTCCAAACGAGGTGTAGAATTATGTTTTCTAGATCTGTGAAGTATGATGTTTGTATTTTGATGGGGATTGCATTGAATCTGTAAATCACTTTGGATAGTATGGACATTCTAACAATATTGATTCCACCAATCCATGAGCATGGTGTTTTTCCACTTGTGTCGTCTCTGATTTCTTTCCTCAGTGTTTTGTAGTTCTCTTTGTAGAGATCTTTCTTCTCCTTGGTTAAGTATATTCTTAGGTATTTTGTTTTCTTTGAAACTATTGTGAATGGTATTGAGTCTTTGATTTGACTCTCAGCTTGACTGTTACTGCTATATAGGAGTGCTACTTATTTGTATACATTGATTTTGTAACCTGAGACTTTGCTGAAATTATGTATCAATTCCAGGAGTCTCTTGGAGTCTTTGGGTTTTTGTTTGACCTCTTCTTTCTTGATTTGGATGCTCTTTATTTCTTTCTCTTGCCTGATTGCTCTAGCTAGGACTTCTAGTACTATGTTGAATAGAAGTGGTGAGAGTGGGCACCATAGTCTTGTTCCAGTTCTTAGTGGGAATGCTTTCAACTTTTCTCCATTCAATATGATGTTGGCTATTGGTTTGTCATATGTGGCTTTTATAATTTTGAGATATGTTATTTCTATGCCTAGTTCATTATGGGTTTTTATCGTGATAGGGTGCTGGATTTTTTTAATGCATTTTCTGCATCTATTTAGATGATCACATGGTCTTTGTTTTAGCTTCTATTTATGTGGTGAATCATTCCATTTGTTGAACCATCCATGCATTTCTGGGATGAAGCCTGCTTGGTCACGTTGGATTATTTTTTTGATGTGCTGTTGAATTCGGTTTGCTAATATTTTATTGAGGATTTTTGCATCTATATTCATAAGGGATATTAGTCTATAGTTTTCTTTTTTTCTTGTGTCCTTTCCTGGCTTTGGTATCAAGGCGACACTGGCTTTATAGAATGCGTTGGGGAGGATTCCTTCCTTTTCGATGTTATGGAATAATTTTTGTCATATTGGTACCAGCTCTTCTTTGTAGGTCTGGTAAAATTCGGCTGTGTATCCATCCGGTCCATGGCTTCTTTTTGTTGGAATCTTTTTTTATTACTGCTTCGATCTTGTTGCTCTTTATTGGTCTGTTCAGGAGTTCTATTTCTTCTTGCTTGAGACTTGTGAGGTTGTTTGTTTCCAGGAATTTGTCCATTTCCTTTACATTTTCTAGTTTATGTGTGTAGAGATTTTCGCAATGTTCATGGATGATGTTTTGTATTTCCATGGTGTCAGTTATAATATCTCCTTTTTCATTTCTGATTGAGCTTTGGGTCCTTTCTCTTCTATTCCTGGTTAATCTAGCAAGAAGTCTATCAGTTTTGTTTATCTTTTCAAAGAACCAAGTTTTTGTTTCATTGATTCTTTGTATTGCTTTCTTATTTTCCATTTCGTTTAGTTCTGCTCTGACCTTAGTTATTTGTTTTTCTTCTGCTGGCTTTGGGTTTGGTTTGCTCTTCCTTTTTTGTTTTCTTCAGACTTGTCATTATATTGTCGATTTGCGATCTTTCTGTCTTTTTGATGTAGGCGTTTAAGGCTCTGAATTTTCCCCTTAGGTCTGCTTTTGCTGAATCCTGTAGATTTTGATATGTCCCCTTTGTAGTTCAGTTTGAGGATTTTTTGATTTCCATATCAGTTTCCTTATGGACCCAATAATCGTTCAGTCACAGGTTGTTTAATTTCCATGACTTTGTGTAGAATCGAGTGTTTCTCTTGGAGTTGATTTCCAGTTTTATTCCACTGTGGTCTGAGAAGATACATGGTGTGATTGCTGTTTTTTTGAATTCGTTGAGCCATGTTTTGAGGCCTAAGAGATGATCAGTGTTGGAGAATGTTCCATGTGCTGATGAGAAGAATGTATATTCAGTAGCTTTTGGGTAAAATGTTCTTTAAATGTCTGTTGGGCCCGTTTGTTCTAGAGTCCTGTTGAAGTCCAGTGTTTATTTATTTTCTGCTTTGATGGTATGTCCAGTTCTGTCAGCGCAATATTGAAGTCCTTGGCAATTACAATGCTGCTGTTTATCTCTTTGCTTAGATCTAGTAGGGTTTGCTTTATGACTCTGCTTATGTGTATAAATGTTTAGGATGGTTATGTGTTCTTGTTGAATTGCTCCCTTTGCCATCAGGTAATGACCATCCTTGTCTTTCTTTAATATTGTTCATTTAAAGTCAATTTTATCTGATATGAGAATGGCTACTCCTGCTTTCTATTGGTTTCTGTTTGCATGGAATGTTTTTTTCCATCCCTTTACCTTGTGTCTATATGAGTCTTTGTGGGTTAGATGTGTTTCCTCAAGATAGCAGATAATTGGTTTTTTTCTTTGTTTTTTTTTTTTTTTTTTTCAGCCATTCTGCCACCCTATGTATCTCGAGTAGGGCATTCAGACTTTTCATGTTGATTGATAGAATTCATATGTATGATGCTGTTCTGTTCATCCTTTTGGTTAGTACCTTATTGCTTTGTTTTGCATCTTGTGCTATTGTTTTATATGAGCTCTGAGCTTTAGATTTTGTGTGGTTTTACATGGGTTGGTTTCTATTGTGCTTATCCATATATAATACAGTTCTGAGTGTTTCCTGCAGGGCAGGTCTGATCTTGACAGATTTCTTCAGTGTTTTCTTGTCTGGAAAAGTCTTTATTTCTCCTTCATATATGAAACTTAGTTTTGGAGGATACAAAATTCTAGGCTGGCAGTTGTTCTGTTTAAGACAACTGAAAATGGGGCCCCTGTGCCTTCTGGCTTGTAAGGTCTCAGTTAAGAAGTCTGCAGTTAGCCTGATGGGTTTTCCTTTGTAAGTTACTTGATGTTTTCGCCTCATAGCTTACAGGGGTTCCTCCTTCATGTTGACTTTGGTCAGTCTGATGACTGTGTGTCTTTGTGATTGCCTCTTTGTAGTGAATCTCCCAGGTGTTTGTTGAGCTTTTTATACCTGCATGTCTAAATCTCTAACAAGACCAGAGAAGTTTTCCTCGATTATTCCCTCAAATAGATTTTCCAGCCCTTATGTGTTTTCTTCTTTACCCTCAGGGATGCTTATGATTCTTATATTTAGCCATTTTTACATAATCCCATATTTCTTGTAGGCTTTGTTCATTCTTCTTAGTTATCTGTTCTGTATTTTTATCTAAGTTCATTCAAAAAGTTTTCTTCAACCTTGGATATTCTATCTTCTGCCTGGTCTAGTCTATTAAAACTTTGTACTGTGTTTTGTATTTCCTTAAATAAATTTGTCATTTCCAGAAGTTCTATTTGGTTTTTTTGTTAATATATTGATCTCGTTAGTGAATTTTTCATTCATTTCCTGAATTGTTTTTCTGGTTTCTTTTGAGTTTTCCATTTTTTCCTGGATTTCATTGAGATTCCATACAACCCATATTTGGAATTCTTTATTTATCATTTCAGTATTTTCAGTTTTGTTGGTATCCATTGTTAGAGAGATGGTG
The DNA here is from genome assembly GCA_004363605.1 of Indri indri. NCBI lineage: Eukaryota > Metazoa > Chordata > Mammalia > Primates > Indriidae > Indri > Indri indri. The sequence continues at coordinate 14,034 of RJWJ010005029.1, read as the reverse complement.
TTCCTTTTTGGGAGTGTCCTTTTTCTGTGGTTTTTCATACTCGCAGAGTTCTTTTGCTGATTCCTTCCCATGTAAGGCAGTTATCACTTCTTATTTTTGGATTTTCTTTTGTTTAGATGGGGTTCCCCTCCCCCTTCACTTGTAAAGGAGTGTCTGTAGCATATGTTGGGTAAGAATTTTTAGCTTTGCTTGTGGGTGCTTTGATGGTGATCTAGGTTCTGGATGGATGCCTTGGTACTAGATATCCTTACTCTCGTGGTTTTCTCAGTTGCTAGTTGTTTGTAGGCTGTAGCAGTGATGAGCTGCTTCAGTTATGGGAGGTTGTATATTTCCAGGAACTTATCCATTTCCTCTAGGTTTTCTAGTTTGTGAGTATATAGTTGTACAGAGTAGTCTCTGATGATCTTTTGTCTTTCTGTGATATCAGTTGCAATGTTTCCTGTTTTTATTTCTGGATTATGTTTATTTAGACCTTCTTTCTTCTTTTCTTGGTTAGTCTAGCTACGGGTTATCAATTTTGTTTATCTTTTCAAAGAACCATGTTTTCATTTCTTTGGTCCTTTGCTTTTTTTTTTTCAGTTTCATTTAGTTCTGCTCTGCTCTTGGTTATTTTTTTTCTTCTGTTAGCTCTGGGTTTGGTTCTTGTTTTTCTAGTTCTTTGAGGTGAACCATTAGGTTGTTAATCTATTCTTTTTGGTTTTGGTAGAGATGGGTCTTGCTATGTTGTTCAGGCTGGTCTTGAACTCCTGGCCTCAAGTGATCCTCCCACCTCAGCCTACCAAAATGCTGGGATTACAGATGTGAGTTACCATGCCTGGCTTCCAGATCGTTCTGTTTTTTTGATGTAGACATTTAATGCTATTAACTTCCTTCCTAGCACTGCTTTTGCTATATCCCAGAAGTTTTGGTTTGTTGTGTATCTATTTTCATTCATTTCAAAAAATGTTTTACTTCCATCTTAATTTCATCATTGACCCAAAGATTGTTCAGGAACATGCTTAATTTTTATAATTTTGAGAATTCCTCTTAGTATTGTTTATAGTTTTATTCTGCTGTGGTCTGAGAAGATACTTGATATGATTTCAATTTTTAAAAATTTATTGAGGCGAGTTTTGTGGCCTAATATATGGTCTATCTTGGAGAATGTTCCATGTGCTGATGAGAAGAACGTATATTTTGCAGTTTTGGTTAGAATGTTCTATAAATGTCTGTTATGTCTGTTTAGTCTAAAGTCCAATACATCTAGTGTTTCTTTGTTGGTTTTCTATCTTGATGGTCTGTGTAGTGTTGTGAGCGGGGTGTTTAAGTCTCTCACTTTTACTGCACTGAGAAACCAAAAAATTCATGTGACTCATTGTATTGTGATACTTGCTTTATTGTGGCGGTCTAGAACCAAAGCCACAATATCTGTGTGGTATGCCTGTAGCTTCTGTAAGGAGCCATACATATATATTAGTAGAATTTCTGCTTATGTTATTTGCCAGTTATAAAGTGAATGGTGGATTATAACAACAGAACTTAGATGGTATTTTCAATTTTGGTAGTTATGGCTCTAACATTATGTTTTTATGATTTGTTATAATAAAAAATAACTTTCATGCATACGCATACACATAGTTTCTAAAACTCATTCATTATTTCTGAGCAGTGTTTTTCAAACTGTAGATGACCTGACCTGTTAGTGGTTTAGTCGTGGGTAATGAAATAAATTTAGAAGATTCTGAAATGCTATTTTAAAAAAGAAAATAATAGAGATTATCAGAGAACACTGCTCTGGGTAAAAATTGTTTTGTGAAACTTTTGTGTATGTGTAATGGTTTGCAACATAAAAAGTATTTCTTACTGTGGAACATGGTCTAAAAAACTGTAATGTTACTGTTTTTATGATTTAGGTGATAACCTTACATTTTCAGTTTTAAAGAGTTAATATAATTTTGGCTAGTTTTGGGTGTGCTTAATATTGTGGTTTACAGAGCAATGATGAGAATTTGAGATTATTTTGAAGTTGTTACATGGAAATTATAGGGAGAATGAAGTCATTATATTTTGAAATGACATTTTAGTAACATTCTCAGGTAAGAAGTAATGTGAGTGAGATGCCTGAGAACTACCATATTAACACATAGTTTTGGCTTGGGTTGAAAACTTTTAAAAATATTAATGGCTTATTTTTCTGTTTTATTGTATTTTGGTGACAATTTAAACCTAGGATGTTAACTAAGATACAAGGACCCTCGGACTTAAATTTGAATATGAAATAATAAAACAGGTTACATTTAAATAGTTCCTTGGTATTTTGTACAAATGTATGATGTACACAGAATTTTATTTTAAATAGAAGTGAATGTTATTTATCTAACTAAGGTAAAACTCCACACTAGATTTTTTGTTTCAACGTAATTAAAATATTAATGACTATCTTGTTTCTTGGTTACAAGTCTCAGAGGTATACTGTGAGACTTTCACCTTAGCAAAGGAACTGTGTTTTGTTCATATTTATATCATCAATGCCTGTTATAGACCTGGCAAATAATATAATAATACATTCTAAGCAGTGTAAGGAATTCCTTCTTTCCTTGGCTTTTCTTTGTCTTTTAGGACATTGATATTTCTGAAGTATTCATGCCACTTATTTTATAGGGTATTCCTTAATTTTAATTCTTCCGTTGTTTCTTTGTCATCTAATTCAGGTAAGGATTTTTGAGTTAGAATACTATTTAAGTGATGTTGTAGTCTTTGCAAAATATCACACCTCAAGATACTCCATGTCCATTTGTCACATTTTGGTGATGTTAATTTTGATCTCTTTGGTAAGGTGGTGGTGTTTGTTTTCTCCACTGTGTAATTACTTTTTTCTTTTGCAAATAAAAAATAATTGTGGGTAGATACTTTGTGACTATGCAAACATCCAACTCCACATCCATCTCTCCCCACTTTGTTTTAGTATCCACTGATAATTCTTACTTGAATAAATTTCTTGTAAATTTTGATTTTTATGTAATTTCAAACTTAGAGAAAAGTTGTTATAATGATGTAGGAATCGTATGTTTTTTACCCTGATTCACCAATTGTTTGTATTTCTTTTATATTTTTAATCTATAAAGGGATAAGAGTATCTATCTCACAGTGGTATTAGTTTTCTTTGTCTTCCAGTTTCACTGAAAAGAGAGTTTTGTTTTGTTTTTCTTACTGCTTTCTGTAACTAGTAAGTATTCTTTTATAATACTAGTTATCTCCCTTTTCATTTAAGGTTTCCAAATACTGATTATTTTCTGTAAAACCTTGCGTGGGTGTTTGTGCATATTCCCACGTATGAGCTTAGAAATTCTGTCATATAGGCAAAGGACAAATATTTTTAAATCACAAAAGTCAGTAGAAAAGGCTCTGGAAATTAATAAAGTCAACCCACAATACTTTTTAGTCACGATTCTTAAAAATTGCCTTTCCTTGTGCATACTCTGATTCATACAAATTCAATTCAACAGATAAGATACAGAATGCCTACTATATGCTGGGTATTATTCTAAGTGCTCTGGATACAGTACTGAGAAAAAGGTTAAAAACCTCTGTTCTCAAGGAGCTTAGAGTCATAGGTGATAGTCACCAAACAAATAAATACTATATGTTAATGTATTATGATACAGCACTGAGAAAAAGGACAAAAACCTCTGTTGTCAAGGAGCTTAAAATCGTAGGTGATAGTCATCAAACAAATAAATGCTGTATATATTATGACAGCTTTAAGAAAATAAAGCAGAGCAAGTAGTGACATACATGCATATCCACTTACTAGTTTTCTGTTATCTGGGGTCTGAGAATATACTTTATGAATTTGATGGCCCTGCTTCTCTGTCCCCTGGACATTTGTTGTATCAGTCATTCTCATTGTTAGTTGAGATCAGAGAAACTCTAATCTAGGAGTTCTTAACTTGATTCAGCTTGGGGAGTGGGTAGTGCATTAGTCTTTCAAAATTGGATGCAGTTCTGAATGTGTGTTCATTTTTCTGAGATTCTGTACCTTTCATTCAGTTATCAAATGGTCTGTGACCCAAAATATTTAAATGACTGCTCTATTTTGTCATTTCTTCCAGCCACATGGCTAAGTAGTTTTGTGAATGAGTAACAAAGTCTTGATTAACATGAGGTTTGCAGACTAGCCATTCTGTATCTATCCCCGATTGGTAACTCTATCTTTTCATCAAATGACTTGTTGCTTTTTAATAATTTTCTAAAATGAATATAATAAATATATTATGAATATAACAGTTTAAAGTAGTTTTTGTTTATCATTTTAAATGAAAATGCTTGACAGTTTCTTGCACTGATGATATAGATTCTAAGTTGTATTTTCAAAAAGATAATATATAATATGAACAAAGAAGGATAACTCATAGCCGTATTATAAATATACACATATCTATTTAGGGAAAGAATAGAGAGACTGGAAAGAATACTGCATTGGAGAAGTCAGGAAAGGAGATACCACTAACTTAATATGTGAGAATATAGATTTAATCCTTTATAACAACTTAATGAGGTGGGTTTTATTGCCTCCATTTTGCAGATGAGGACACTGGGGCTTAGAGAGATGAATATATAACTTGCTTAAGGTCAACTAATGTGGAACTCCACAGCCCACAATCTTAACTGCTACTCAGTAAACTGAATGAAAACTAGGGTAATGTTTACATTAATTATAAAAAGGATTTCTGGACATGCTTTGGTCTGCAGATACCAAAATTTATTGTGTGTGTGAGGTGTGTGTGTGTGTGTGTGTGTGTGTGTGTGTGTGTGTAAAGAATCAACCACATGCCAGCTCTGTAAGTTAGTCTTGCCTTCTACAAAGCCATATCCAAGTGGAAATAACTTTTTTCCCTTTCTGACATTCATTTTCATGTAAATACTCCCTCTTGAAAGCTCATATATATTATGTGATTGATCACTTGTTTGAGAAGAATCTTTCAGTGTTGACTCCATCAGAGGTTGTTGTAGGTCACAGGGATCTAAAAAAGGTGAATAAGACCCCAGCCTTCTCCTAATGGAGATTACAGTTTACTCTGAGGAGATAGACAGGCAGGCAAATTATTGCAGTATACTGATCTAAATGCTAAGAGAGAAGGATACGCAGTGCTGAGGGAACAGAGTGGCAAACTACAGAGGAAAGGGAAACCTGGAGGTGACACTGGAGGAAAACAATAGACTTGTGAAATAGCACAGTGTGTTCTAGGAATGACGTTTGGTTCAATGTGGCTAAATTATAGATAATTAGTAAGGTGTATTAGAACATAGGACTAGAAAGGTAATTAGGCATTACATCCTGAGGGATTTGTATTCTAAGAACAGTTTGGATTTTATTTTGTGGGTAGTAAGGAGCTATTGGAGAATTTTAAGAAGGGAAATGGAATGAGGGGATTGGGTTCAATAGGACGCAGGCAGCCCTCTTAGAAGACTACTGTGGCAGTCTGGGAAGAGATGGGCGATAAGGATCTGAACTGGGTCATAAATTTTGGAAAATATTTGAAAGATACTGTAGAAGTAATTAGGTGACCAAAATGCCTTATATTTATAATACTTTGCAGTTTCCAAAACACTTTGAATATGCATTTTCTTACTTGGTATTATCAGTAACTCGGAAAAGAAGATAGTTCAGGTAGATTTATTTCCATTTTATATGAGGAAATTGAGATCTTAAAAGATCGTGACTTAGCCAGGGTTGCATAGCTAGTGAGCGATAGTGTGAGCATGAACCATGTGGCATAAGCTTCACGTTTGGGGCTGGTTTTAATTTCCCTGCACCACCTCCAGGTAGTGCCTAAGCACACATTAGTTAATGTTAAGGCTTCACCACAGTGGGGTTTGCATTTTAATGTAATCACTCAATAGTGGTCTTCATCAGTTAAGTGCCTAAAGGACAGAGATAGGATCACTTAAGTAATGTCAGTGCAGTGTTGTACAGGTCCATATGAATACCTAGAAGGTGCTTTTCAATTAAGACATGACATGTGTCAAAATGCTTTGGCTACATGAGTGTGGCTGTAACATATTTATTCCTGTTTTATTGGTGGATCTATTACATGTGACTTTTGAAAATAGTAGCAGATTGGTATCGAACACTGTGCTTACTATAATCAGTGTTGAAGATGAGTACATCAAGGATCCTTACTTATTATAACATGCACTGTTAAATTGATTTTTTACTTATTAGATATTATAGATTATGTCTCTACAGTATCTTCCCCCCTTTTACCCATAACCTCTAAAAGGATCAGTGTCAGAAAGAACAGAACTGTATCTTTATTTTCTCATCACATCCTCTCTCGAATAGATAATACTTTCATTGCTCTCTTTCCAACTTGGCTTTGAGTCACTGCTGTGATTCTAGTTGTTGAACAGTCTTTCAAGTTAAGTGATTAGCATTCTGGTCAAGTAAAAATTGTTGTGAGGCTGCCATTCTTACCCAGTACAGCTAAGGTAGTTTTCCTAAATGCATTATCAGGGTCAGGTTGTCAGAGGCATATGACAATTGCATTTCACAAAACATCTCTAAATATTGATACTTGAGATTTACAGGAAATTAAATCTAAAATCTTATATTCATACTCCTGAGGTTGGAAGCACCAATAAGCTGTCAAGTTCAATAAAGTCACATTCGTGCTGCTTAATATTTTTAAAAATTTACACTGCCTTAGTCTTTCTTTACTATTTTTGTCTTACCTGATTAAATTTTGCTGTTGTGTTAATGAATAAATTCAAAGGACATTCTCTAATTAGTTTCTGTCATAACTGGGAACCACAGTAAGTTAGAGTAATTTGGTAAGTGTGATAGTCTATTGGATAACACCTGCTGACTAGTAGATAATCAATTCTCTGCCTGGCTCTATTTCAGTCTCGCTGTGTCTAAAGGTGTGACCCTCTTACCATGTAGGTGCTTCAGTTTCCCTATAAATTAAAAAAAAAAAAAAAAGAAAGCAAGTCTACCTGTATAGTACCTAATGCAAAGATTTTTGAAAGATAACGGGAAGTCATTAAAATGCTTTTCAACAATTTATGCTATATAATAGTTGAAATTTGTAATTAAAAATTCATCGGTTTTAAAAATACTGTTTTAAAATAGTAATTTACTACTTAAAAACCACTGGCTCTTTTAGTATATTTCAATGCTTAGTCTTATAATTTTTATTTTTAGACTAGAGTGTATTTAAAGATCACTTTTACTGTTGAATTTGACAGGCATGGCAAGAGGCCAATCTAATGAGCCCAAAGGGAGAATTTGCAGAGTATGCAGGTTAAAGGAGCCCTGGAACTGACATTCCATGAAGCCCAGGCTATCTTTGTTCATTCCTGTTGAGTGGAGATTGGCTTAAAGTTGACCATTTTCTTCCTTCTGTACCATCTGATTCCAATCTGCACTTGTCTTTTATAGCTAGAGACTGTCGGATGGCAGCTTAACCTTCAAATGGCTCACTCTGCTCAAGCAAAACTAAAATCTCCTAAAGCTGTGTTACAACTAGGAGTGAGCAATGAAGATTCTAAGGTAAGTAATGGTATCCTGGTGCAATGATGCATTTTGTTTGTTAGGTTTTATTGTTAACAGAGTCTTTGCTCTCTGGATTTAAAATCTAAACATATTTCAGTTAAAATTAAAAAAGGATTAATAAATTGATAGATCTTTATTTGTGACAGATTTTGATGTCACCTTTAAATATCATTGTTTTTTATCTGAAGAAATAGCTTATCTTGTAAGGTACGTTTCTTACTAGAACATTCCATAATGTCTTCTTTTAAATTCTGCAATGAAAAAATTGGAGACAATATAAAATTATGATTTTAATGTTTTAAGTATTTCTGGATATTCCTGGGTATTTTGTGTTTTAAGCTGCATACATATGATAGAGGGGGTATTGTTTGCTGTCTAGCCAATGCCTGGAATAATATGATGGTGACCTGAATTGTATTTGTGTGTGTGTAGTGTGTGGGCATGGTTTAAATCCCAGATCTTGCAAAATACAATTTTGGGTCACTTTTATACCACATGATGATTTCTCCTTTAGTATTAATTTCAGAACAACTTGAACGTGATTACCAAAGATCAAAGAGTTGCTATAGAATAGTTTTTCTTACTTTGGCATATAGAGAAATATGTATTTTAGATTTAATGAGAGCTATTATATTTTATATTGTAATTGATTATCTTTTTAATATAGAAAAGAGGGAGTGACTTTTTTCCCTTCAATAGATGAGACTATCTCATTTTAAGACAAAATAGAATTGAAAATGAGGTTTGATGGAAGATCTTAAGAAGGAGAGATTACAATGGCGGAATGTGATAAGAGAAAAATGGAAGAAATGTTACTATTTATAATGGGCATTGAAGGTTGGGAATATTATTACTTTTTTATTAGCATTTTCACTATTATTTATTATATCGTGCATATTTCTGTCTTTAAGAACCTAGAGCAGTGCCTAGCACAGGTTACATGACTACAAAATTCTATAAAATTGACTTGAGTCTTATATTAATGTATAATTTATTAGTTTATTACAGCATCACAAAAGTGTCATTTTATTTCATATATTTTCACTGGAAAGTAATATAAACTTAGTAGTTAAGAGTCAGACTGACTGGTATATTATGTACAGTAGTTCCCCCTTATTTGTAGTTTTGCTTTCTGTGGTTTTAGTTATCCATGGTCAACTACTATCCCAAAAGAGATGAGTACAGTACAGTAAGATTGTGTGTGTGTGTGTTTGTGTGTGAGAGAGAGACAGAGAGAGAGAGAGAGAGAGAGAAAGAGAAACATCACATTCTCATAACTTTTATTATAGTATAGTGTTATAATTATTCTATTTCATTATTAGTTATTTTTAATCTCTTACTGTGTCTAATTTATAAATTAAAGTTTGTCTTAGGTATGCATGTATAGGAAAGAAACATAGTATATATAGGGTTTGGTACTATCCGTGGTTTCAGGCATCCACTGGAGGTCTTTGAATATGTCCCCATGTATAAAGGGGTACAGCTGTATGCTCTAAAATTAGTGGTGGTGTTAACCTTGGGCATGTTACATTATCTTTGAGTCTCAGTTTCTTCATCAGTAAAATGGGGCTAATAGTTTCTATCTCACAGGATTTTTATGAAGATTAAATACCTAGTATAGGGAAAGTTGAGTGCTTAGAATTATGGTATATGCTCAATAAATGCAGGCTGCTACCATCATTAATAAAACTATTTTTGTGCTAAAATAAGTAAACACCTTTGTTTTAAGCCAAAGTTCTCAATTTATTAATATTTCCTGATGAAATAATTACCTTTTACCCCCTATTCCTGGCATTCTCCCTCCCTTTTTTCTTGATTATATTTTGCATATACATATGCACATACACACACACACACACACACACACACACACACACATACTTATTGGTAAGTAGGAGAAGGAAAATGTAGGAAGTCCTTTTTTTTTTCTCCCATGAACTGGGGAAGGCATTCCTTTAGGTTTAGGATAATGATCTGGAACTCACTAGACTGGACTATTCCATGAGTAAAAATGCAAATATACATGTATGCATACTCCAAGTAGTTATACATCTTCTTGGTTTTTTTCTGATAACTACTATAGGCTAAGTCTGAGTAGCTAAAAGCATTTTATAGGTTGGAAGGATACTGTTTCAACCATATATTGGATATGCTTGCACCATCATGACTTTGGCAGTGCTTGACTTTTGGTTTCTTAAGTCCTCCTAGCTTCTTTGCAGCTTTAAAATATGTCTTTGTGTCCGTTATATTTTTTGGTAGTAGGAATGAAAGAGTAATCCTTCTGGTAAAACAGCCATGTTTTAATTTATATTATTCAGGAAGTCAATATAGATGTGAAATCCAACTCATCTGAGATATGGGCTTGAGTGCATTTATGTTTTTATGTGTGTTGCTATTTTGAAATTTTTGAATAAATACATACACACATTTTGGTTAGCCTTTTAACAGGCAGAGCTAGAGTATTATTTTCATTAACAGACACTCGGAAGAAGAGCAACAGCACACAAATATAAAGGATATTTCTTTTTCACCTTGTATACAGACTTAAATGACTTTTGTCTGCATTGCCTTTCTATCCTATGGCATTGGGGGGATTTGCCCCCTATTTCTTATATCTTCTAAACTGTGGACACATAATGAAGTATAGAACCACTGTCAACCTGGGCGGAAACATGCCCTCCAGGTGATGTGACGTGCCCTAGCTATAAAGGCACAGTTAACTTCTATACTTACTTGCCTCAGTGAACTGCTGCTTGAATTTATTGCTTTTTCTTTTGTTTACATTCTCCCTATTTTTATGATTTGATATTCTTTTCTTTTTACTCTTAATTCATCTGGTTCCTTGATGTTAATTTTTATGTAACTACCGTTATTAAGGACCATAAACTTATCTGCCAAATATTTGCTCTGTTTTGAAATGAGATTTCAGGAATTCTTGACGGGTTGGAATATTAAGTAAAAGGAGTAGGGGTATGGAGTATGTTTTAAAAACTAAGTTTGTCAAAGGAAGGGAGAGCTTTTATTAAAAGGAAGACTAAAAGTTATCACTGCTTAGTTTATAATATAAACTACCATAAAGTACAAAGGTGTCATACTTATCAAATTGGTGTTTGTTTATAACAGGATGCATTAGGTAAAATTCTTTGAAATGTGTATTTTACAGGATAGTAATCCTGAATATATACATACATTAAAATACATCTGAGAGGATTAGAGTCAGTGTAAATTGGGGGAAAATATTTTGATGATGTTTACTTTTGAGCTGTTGAACTGAAAACTTAACTGTAATTCACCAAAGAGTGTGATTTCTAAGGAGCCCTTGTTCTTCTTTTTCCCTTCCAACATACACATGAAAAATGTAGCCTGCAGTGAAGTTTTAATTGCTATCACACTAGATAACATTGTTTGACTGTGCTCTCCTTTCTCTTAGAACATTTTTGTCTCAAGGCTTTCCTGTTTTGCTACTAATTTTATCATGAAAGCTGGGTGATTGTAGCTTTCCTACAGTATTTTGATATATATTGTAGTTGTTTTCATTTAATTGTCTCAGTGTTTGGCTACTGCATTTAGCAAAGTAAGATTATTTTCCTGTTCTCTGGTTTTTTAAAAAGTTTATTTCATTAGGGGGCAGTAGAGTACTTTGCTTACCTAACTTTTTCTGGCGTTCAGTGTTATTTGAAATAACATTCAAAATAATTTTTGATGTCAGTAGTTGTGGGAAGTGCTAAGTGTTTACATTTCTAATCCATATATAACAATAGAGTTCTTTTGTTCCCATAAAAAATTAATGCCTATTAATCAGATAGGTATAGGACAAATAAATGAAATCATGATTCAGCTTTAATTTGTATATGATTATTTGCCAAAATGAAATTTAGTAAAAAGCCCGCTACACTGTTGACTTTTTTGTTACATTCTGTTACGTGTATTGATTTCTTTATGATAAAAGGGAATAAAATAATTCCCGAGATAATCGAATGACTCTATTAGGTTATAGTGTAAAGTAGTTCCAGGCCAATTATAGTTAGTTGAATTTTCTTTATTTAGAGAGAATAGCAAATATGTAACAAATGTTGGTAATTTTGCATGACATCAACTCTTTAACTTTGAATATCTTAAAAACACTAAAATACTTAAATTTTGCTTTTAGTCTTACTGTATTTTCCCAGTAAATTTGCTGTTCATGATACTTATGTTTTGTTAACACAGGGATTCTAAATTTTATTTGTATATCTTTCAAGAAAGAATCCTTGTGTTTCATTTGTTTTTTTTTTTTTCTTTTGCAACAAGTAGGATAAAGTCACTTTGACAAGAGAACTTTCATTTATCTTTGTGATAAATTAGGTTATAGCCAGATTGTAGCAGGTTCTTTATGGACAGGTGATAATGATTTTCACTGAATTTAGAACTTTTAATAGTAGTTTTCTGAGTTAGAGATCTTCGTTCTTATTTCCAAAATGCGTGACCGTTCTATTTAGTGTGAGAAAAAGGGGCCTTTTTCAGAATTTTTTCTGTACTAGACATAGTATTACCTCCTTTAATATTTAAAACATCTCTTCCAAATATGAATTCTTACTATTTTCCTTATTTTTATCGATAGATGGAGAAATGGAAGAACCGAGAGGTTAAATAATTTTCCCAGGTTATACAATTAGTAAACAGTAGAGCTAGAATTTGAAACCAGGCAATTTTACCTGAGTCCTATGCCATATTCATCAGTAGGAAACCGTATCATTTTGCTTATTTAATAATTAGCAGTTGATCCTATAAAATGTATATATGTTTCAAGGTATTGAAACCTATTCTAAAATGCGAGATTTTGTTGTCGTTCTTTTTCTTTATAAGATTACGGTTACATGGATTCCAAATTTAATTTTCTTCTTTTCCTTTTATTTGATTAAATTGAAACAATTTTACCCTTTTAGTCAGTGAGAGAGGCTGTTTACTTTTATGTAGCAAATAAAGTCATATATGATGTCAGTTCAACAGAGGCTGCATTTATTACCGAATCTTATTGTAAGGGCTATTTAGTATTGATGTTTATGTCTTATGAACAAATAGACTGTATCACTTAAAAAGAAAACACAACCTCAGATCTATTCAGGACAGATTTCTCAGTAAGAGAAAAGTATGTTTGCTATTCAAATCATGAATTTTGTTATAGATATTTAAAATATTTTGATCTTCTTAAAGATCATATCAGTGTCGACTGATTTTGGAAGGACCTTCAGATTTTTCTGAGCTATTACGATGAACACGTTTGAATTTTCCAAATGTTGTATGTTTTGTAATGTATCCCATATTAGCATAAATCACACTAAAGGATACTTTCTAACCCTTAGTTATACATACAAACAAGATGATCCAATTGTTGGGACATAATTTAAATATGAAAAAAAGGCATCCTGTCAAATGTTTAACACTGCTGGATGGCTTTTTTTATCTTGTATATTTGAGGTGTATGACATGCTGTTTTGGTATAAATATACATAGTAAAGTGATTACTACAGTTAAGCAAATTAACCTACCCATCACCTTCCACAGTTACCTTTTCTTGTTATTAAAGCACCTAAAATATATTCTCTTAGCAATTTTTTAGTATACAATATAATATTATTAACTATAGTCCTTGTGCTACACATTGGATCTCTAGACTTATTTGTCCTATGTGACTTTAAGTTTGTACTCTTTGACCTGCTTCACCCTGTTTCCTCCTCTCCCTGCCACTGGTAACTACCATTCTACTCTCTGTTTCTACATATTAGGCTTTTTTTAGGTTCTACAGATAAGTGAGACCATGCAGTATTTTATTTTTTCCTGCATCTGTCTTATTTTACCTAGCAAATATCCTCCAGTTTCTTCTATGTTATTGCAAATGGCAATAACTCCTTTTTAAAGGCTAAATAATATTCCAATGTGTGTTTGTATTTATGTGTTTGTAATTTTTTTTTGTGAACTACCATATGACCCAGAAATGCCCTGCTGAAAGGGAAATGAAACCAGTATCTTGGAGAGATAGATATCTGTGCCCCCATGGTTGTTGTAGAATTACGAAAACAACCTACATATCCTCGAATGGATGAATGCATAAAGAAATTGTGGTATACATATATGTATACACATATATATATACATACACATATATACAAATGCAAATTAAAACCACAATGAGGTAGCATTTCCCATGCACTAGGATGTCTGTAATTTTTTTTAAAAAAGGAAAATGTGGCCGGGCGCGGTGGCTCACACCTGTAATCCTAGCTCTCTGGGAGGCCGAGGCGGGCAGATTGTTTGAGCTCAGGAGTTCGAAACCAGCCTGAGCAAGAGCGAGACCCCGCCTCTACTAAAAGTAGAAAGAAATTAATTGGACAACTAAAAATATATAGAAAAAATTAGCCGGGCATGGTGGCGCATGCCTGTAGTCCCAGCTACTCGGGAGGCTGAGGCAGGAGGATCACTTGAGCCCAGGAGTTTGAGGTTGCTGTGAGCTAGGCTGA